>JAWPHD010016520.1:0-49381 GCA_037043455.1 Cyrtodaria siliqua
ATTCAAGGATGACAGTCAACCACAAAACACAGGCACAAACATGTAAACAGACAAACAAGAAGACAAAAGTAAAACTAAAAGTAAACGACATCACAAACACAAAAGGGTTGACAATAGGGCTACCGCCATGGAACGGTCAGTGGCAAAGTAGGCCACTGGGGGGTTTAAACTGGTTCTAGGGTGCACCAAACCTCACACTTACCCTACTGTCATCCCATTAAAACAGGACAGTGTAAATAAAGAAATCCCCGGCATGATCTTATCTCTAATCAACAAGGCAGCATCAATAGGCAATATAAGTAAAACACAAATATGCTCGTGTAAATATAATACAAAAAACAATAGCCTAGAAAGCCACAATGAAGGTACTCAATGACTTGGCAGAAGCCAGAGCAGTAAGAGAATAAACCATTAAGGGCACGACAAGAAAGATCATAGACAAACATCAAACGCCACCGTCCCAATACTTCGTTCTTTTATCATGATCCATGTAAAAATCGGATCATTTTTTATAAATGATATTGTTAAATTTTATCTTTTGAACATTTATTTGCAAAATATAATAAGCATGTCCCGTTTATCAAGAAACCAAACTAAGATCGAACACCCAATAAATAATAATGTTATAAAACTAAAAATGGCCAAACATTAAATCAGATGTTTTATCTTCAGTTTTTGAAGTCAGTCGTCGAATAACCTAGTAATTCCCAAAACAAATGGAAGAAATATTTGGACACTAAATTAAACCTAGACAAGCTATGATACAAAATACGCGGCAACTCGTAAATCGTCGTTATGAAACAAATAGCCATGTTGAAAAGTGTGTAATGCAGATTTACTTGCAGAAATATTTTCTAATCTTTCATGGCAACATCGTCAACGTTTGATAAGTGATGTATCAGGCAACACGAGTAAGAAACAAAAAAAGCTTTAAACGGATACAACCACGTAATGTTTGTATACATATAAAAACAGTTTATTTCAACATACACGTGTTTGCAGGTCTTGCAATATAAATATTTAAATTACACATTTCCTCTTCAATCCTAGTGACGCAGTACTTTATCACTTGCGTCCAATACAAATGGCTAAAAGGTGAAATGAGGATTGAAAGAAAGTCGACATGGATATGTATTTTTCTAAACTAGACGTAACGTCATTTCTCTAGACCTCATGATATTTAATTTAAAAAAATAGCCACATATACTGGTTTTAAATTATGCAGGTAATTGTCATCACAGATTTAATACCAAGATTGTTTGTTTTTCATTACATTATTTCTGTATAACACTGATAAAAATATAAACCAAATGAGCTATAAATCACCAACAGAAATTAAGCGGAACATATGGTTACGCGTCACAGTCAGCTCTTTTAAACTTGGCGGTTAATCAATCATAACTGCAATGCAACGTAAGCATCATTTGTAGATATCGCGCAGATAAATCATAGGACACCTATTTGCGACTTTGGTCCTTTATAGCCTAATAAGATTTAGTTAGGACTGCTTTTTAATTTAGTCTTTTGACTGTTACATGTGATGCGCAGCTGCATAACCTCTGCATCCAACTGAATACCATTGTGTTTATTTCGCTCTTCGGGGCATTGCATTTTGTTAGATACAGGGACCATACGCCGCTGGACATGAACTTATGACATTACAAGGAGCATGTCCACGGCCATATGTGCCATTTTCGGGATGGTTAAAATGCTGTACTATTGATTTTATGAATATTGAGTTCTGCTCAACAATAATTTGAAGAAAGAAATGGTTAGCGCTCAAAAAGTACTTTTTTCACTATATAATGTTGTATGTTTTGGTGTAACTGAGCGTGGATAACTTATTTTTTTGCTTGTCAAAATTTTGTGAAAACCTTTGCACTACCCTATAATAGTGTGTGCCCCCACCCCCGACACACCCCACGATAATTGAAACATGCTTTTTTTGATTGTTAAAAAGTTCGAAACCCAATAATTGAAACGTTCCTACGCCCATGTACTATTAAAAACCCATATTTAGGCTCTAATCTGTTGTAAAACGTTTTTACGCAAAAATAATTACATTATTAACGCATTCTCACACTCGAACGATCGATACTAGTGTCATAGTAATAGACGCATGTTGTTGCTTATTGTGATGTGTACAGACCCTCTTGGTACTTTTATCATGTGTTTTTGTATGTTAACTTTTACCCGCAACCCTTCACTTTTACACCCCTGCAATTTAATTCCATGGATACCGATAGTTATATCTTCCTTCCTTCCTTTCCTTTCCTTTCCTTTCCTTCCCTCCTTCCCTCCTTCCCTCCCTCCCTCCCTCCCTCCCTCCCTCCTTCCCTCCTTCCCTCCTTCCCTCCTTCCCTCCTTCCTTCCTTCCTTCCTTCCTTCCTTCCTTCCTTCCTTCCTTCCTTCCTTCCTTCCTTCCTTCCTTCTTCCTTCCTTCCTTCCTTCCTTCCTTCCTTCCTTCCTTCCTTCCTTCCTTCCTTCCTTCCTTCCTTCCTTCCTTCCTTCCTTCCTTCCTTCCTTCTTTCCTTCCTTCCTTCCTTCCTTCTGTCCGTCCGTCCGTCCGAAAAGTTTGCTTCGAAACTTTATAGGATTCTTACCTATAATGTCAAGATGTGCATATCGTTTCGGCGTCAAAATCGACCCCGTATTACCATAGTTACGGCCCCATTTCCATCAAATTTTACGTTTTACACTGATTGTTTTCAGTTGGAGCATTTCTAGTTTGATTCAATATCCTTCATTGTTAAAGTCATACTTTATACCATCTCACTGCAATTTGCATCAATTGATCTGTCACTGAGAATCATCCTCTATGAGGGGTACGATATGATAATTTGATATGGACATTTTTCACAACTAATAAATTGTTAAATATGTGTTTATTTTTCGCTCTGACTGTAGGAACCCCATTTGTTACAACGTCGCTATCTGTTGTAGCCGTCCGTAAAAGTTACAATTTGTGTTGTAAATGTTACACTAAACGCTATCTGTTACAATATTACCGCAAATGTTACAAAATGTAGTTGTGATAAAAGTTACAACGTCTACGCTATCTGTTACAACATTTTTACTTGTAACAAAAGTTACAACACTTTGTCCGTAAATGTTACACTGGCATTGGCATCATTTCCGAAGGTTTGGAAAGTGTTGGATTTTGCTACTACACTATATTTATAATATTTATAAGTGTATTTAGGTAATTGCAGCAACCTTACCTTGTCGTAAATGTTACACTGACATTGGCATCATTTCCGAAGCTTGTAAACAGTATTTAAATGTGCTATTAAAGTAGTTTTATAAATTTTAGTAGTGTTTCACACATTTCTGAACGTACGAATGTTTTCCATAGGCGGTTTCAAGGAAGAGGCAGATTAGGCGTACGCTTTTAATAGTTACTTTTAACATGTAAGTATATGTGTATATATATGAAATATATGGCATACATATACGTCCTAGACTTCTAAACCATCATGAGCGATTCATGATTTTGAATTTCCGGTATTGTTTGTAGTATTTTATTTTCTCCCTCACTTCGTCCGAAAATAAATTATTTCTTTACTCAAAGAAAAGCAAACAAAATTTGAAGGAATGTGTCGTGTTTTGCAGTCATTATAAATACGTCGTCTAATGCAGTCGTTATCTACAAGTAAGATATTTTATGAATCCGTCTAATATTCCGCAACAGAAACACTTTTTTTTAGAAAAACATACAGATGCACGTACACTGCATAGTACCTACTGTGGTTCACAAATTAATAGATAAACATTCCTGAAAAACATGCGGATCAATATATTTTACTGCTAACGTAAAAAGATTCCGATACGTATATATGAACCAAATATTTCTTCAGGTAGCAAAGCCGCACACGAAAAAAAACTGTGGTGAAACGTGATCCAGTAGCAATTGCGAAACTACCCTCCGGATATTCGGATATTGACGGCGGGTCATAGGTTCTATATACTCTATTTAAAACAAACAGCGAAGTTATTAAATTGCATAACAAAACACGCAAATACAGACAGGAAAAAACAATGAACCCAATAGCCTTCTTGACTGCTTGAGGAACATTGATTGACGAAACCGTTTGTATGTTATAATCCCACGTCCGTTCGTGCGTCCGTCCGGAGCCATATCCGTCCGGAGCACATACATGTAATATTTTGTACACATGTTTGTCCCTATGTGGACTCGCTTTTGCCCAAGTATGGTTGGAATCGCCTTAGTAACACCAGAGTTATGGCCCTTGATTTAATAATTGCTTAATCAATATATAGTATATAATGAATCTTTTGTCTGGAAAATAACTCGAAAACTATTTATGGGATTCAATTTAAACTTGAAACACTGATACAGGGCAGTGAGTGGATTTACAGAGTGTAGAAACCATAACTCTAGGTAAACTAAAAGTAGATTTATGGGACTTTGTGGCTTTATTTACTATATAGTATGTACTATTTTAGGAAAATTTTGTTTGAACCATAAATAACTAAAAAACCATTCGACAGAATCAATTGAAACTTGAAACATTGATTAAGGGCAGACAGTGGTTATGCAGAGTGCATGAATCATAACTCTGTGTAAAGTAAAAGTGGAGTTATGGGATTTTGTTGCTTTATTTACTACAATATATAGGGACATTTTGTTTGGACCACAACTCAAAATCCGTTAAAGATTATAAGAATCCATCATGAGTATCCATGTGAGATAGAGAAATCTCACCCGAGGGGTTAGAATTGCAACCAGGGACGAGCGAGTGCCTGGTTGCAAATCTGATCCCGAGGGTGAGATTTCTCTATCTCACAGGATCACTCATGATGGATTATTTTTCTCCCATTATGTGTTTATTACCGGCATAAAATCAATGACTGCTGATTTAACGCAAGAATAAGGCGACGTCGACGTAACGTCATGACGTCGTAAGTCACATGTCATGTACGATTATAAGTATCCATCATGAGTATCCATGTGAGATAGGTAAATCTCACCCGAGGGTCAGAATTGTAACCAGGGACGAGGCAAGAAAGAGTTATCTCACATGAGGAAAATGCCTATCTCACATGAGCAGAAATGGGAGAAAATGGTTTCTTTAACGTGCGCATACACACGTTATTTTTTTTTTTTTTTTTTTTTTGAGCCGTCTTTTGACGACCCGTTTAATCTCCCCGTCAATAGGTGGAGCAAGGGTCGGGGAGGACCATCCCTTGCCACACCTTACAATATTTTACAGCATGTAATATTCATTTACTAAACACATATATATATATATTTACAATTCAGCATCATACAATGATATAAGAGTAAAACAGAATAGATACATGTATTAGATGGTTGAGGCAGGGGAGATGTTATTTTGAGGGGAGAAAATCATTTAAAGCAACAAAAAAATAGAAAGAGAAAAACTCTTTAAACTACATTTTGATTGCCGTCCACTAGCCCATCTAATTATAGAGTTGTATAAATTACTGTTTATATAACAATATTTATATATTTAATATATATACATGTATATACATACATACACATACACACATACATATACATATATACACATATATACACAACTGTCAGTGTCTTGGTTTATTGTAAGAATTCATAGGGGTGGATGGATAAAAAGATAGGCTAGATTAATTTAAAATGGTTTTAAAATTGCTCCATGTATTTTCAAAACTTTCTAGTTGATTGTTTCTGATTGCGATTTGTTTATGCGTTTCGTATAAATAACGAAGTCTGTATATCATTGGAGTAACAGAGAGCGTTGTTTTCAGTCGTTTTGAAGAAAATATGTAATATTTAATTTCTAAGATAATTTGTAGCTCTACAGTTGATTGTTCTTTACCTATGTTAAAAATAAATGCATGCTCTGATAGCTTCAGATTTATATTTTTTGATAAGCAGAGTGTATTTATCTGTGTTAAAAAGGTCTGAGTTGAAGGGCAGGTCCACAACATATGAACAATAGTCTCATCCTCGTGGCAGTAGTGACAATAAGGGTTTTCTGCTTTTTTTATTTTGTGCAGATAATGCTGTGTTGAAAGAAGCCGATGATTAATCCGCGTTTGAAACCATTGTAGTATTGTGCTAGTAGTTATTTTGAAAGGGGATGAGTAAATGTTTTTCCATGCTTCTGTATTAATATCATACATCTGTTCCCATTTAGCTTTTGAAGTTGGACTTTCATTATTTCTGTTAAGAATAGAGTACATATCAGTGCAACCTTTCTTGTTTTTGATGAGTGGTTTAATATTCGCAGGTAGAATTGGTTTTTCTATTTTTTTAATTGTAAAATTGTGTAACTTTTTCTTAAATGTTTTAATGGCAGCTATTACGCCTTCATAAATTAGAAAATTTGTTTTGATACCGGTATTTTCTTCAAGCTCAGTTAAAGAGTAAAAATCACCATTTTCCTTGATAAGGTCATTTATAAACCTGATGCCATTCATATACCATATTTTATTAAAGAAAGGCTTAGAGCCAATCAGAATATTATTATTATAGAACAGTGGGGTTGACCCAAATTCTTCTGGTGAGTTAGGTATACTATACTCAATAAGTTTAGCATATGAATTTAGCACATCGATCCAGAAACAGTTTTTCATTTTTTTTATTAATGTTTCACAGTAATCATTACCGAAAGATGTTAATTTTTTAATGTCTATTAGGTTTTCAACAAGCTGCTTCCAAGTCCCCTCATTAGTTATGAGTCTTCTTAACCAGGTTGATTTAAGACTAAGTATGAAAGCTTTCAGATTTATCATTTTGAGACCGCCCTCAGAATATTGTTTAACTATAACTGTTTTTTTAATTTTTGCCGGCCCTTCCCATAAAAGATCGTAAAATATGTTATTAATTTTTGCGATTATGTTTTCATTTGGGTTTGGAAGAGATATAAAGATATGATTTAAAATAGGAAGTAACAGTGTTTTTATAACCGTGATTTTACCAAGTGGCGTTAAATATCTTCGCATCCATATCTTTACTGTATTTTGGATTTTTAATATCTTATCATTATAGTTTAATTCTATCATTTTACCTAAGTTGACATTAAAATGTATTCCTAGTAGCTTAAAATTATCTTTTCCCCAGGTAAGTTTCCATTTTGTTTTGATTGTATCTGAACTGTATTTTTTCTTCCCTATCCATACCACTTGTGTTTTGTCGAAATTTAAGTTTAATCCGGAATATTATTTAAGAAAGAGTTAACTTTACACAGAGTGTATCTACTGGAAGTATCCATTTGTATGGCCATCTTTATTATACTATATAACACCTCGTTTGGTAAACTTTGGCGTGCACGACGTGCACGATTGCGTCTTTAATGAATTATTTGTTTTAATTTACTTAAATCAGATGTGTCAACCGGACGCTTGATAGTTTGCCTTTTAACAATAACATCAACTTCATGTTCATCAACAACATCATTGACTTCAATGGGATCATACGCATTTATGTTGTTTTCTGCAATTTCATGTTCATCAACAACATCATTGACTTCAATGGGATCATTTGCATTTATGTTGCTTTCTGCAATTTCATGTTCATCTACATTGGCTTCAACGGGATCATTCGCATTTATCATTGGCTTCAAGACGTGTTATTTGTGGCGATTCGTTTATAACAACGCGTATGAAATTATGATCATACTGTAAGAAAACATAATGTTCTCCGTTGTCTTCAGGGTAATGCCCTAGAATGATGAATGGCATCGCTTCATCAAAAACTGGAGGCCCCTGTGGAGTTATTAACGTTGTTTGATGATTGATAGTTGACACTATCAATATTTGTACATTGAATATTTGTGAGGCCGCTTGTAATGTTACATGATCCCCATACTGGGCGTTCAGGGCCATTCTATGTAAATAGTGTGCTCGAGACTCGGATATAACATTTTCCCAAGGGACAGGCGTAGGTAGCTCTTGGTGTCCAAGAAATTTGTTTTGCCTCAAAAACTCCACAATTTCCAATCTCACAGTATTCTGTGATCGATGAATACCATATCTAGTTATTGATGTACCAGTGCTGAAAATTGGCAATTTCCGTCCCCCAGTGGATTATAACCTATCTCAAAACCAAACTCTGAATTTAAATTTGAAAGTTTCTGGGGTTCCTCGAGGGGTATATAAAATTTACGTTTGTGTGTTTTCAACACATTTTTAGCGATATCAGAAGTAAGGTCCGATAGATGGAACCACTGTTGGCAACTGTGTAATTTTGATCATTTTAGAAAAAGTCCCATATCAATATCACTTATAGTTTTCAAGAAGTAGTCGCTACAAACTTGTTTTTTGAAAATCTATTTTTAGCCGTGGCGGCCATCTTGAATTTCCGGCCGACCTGAGTTTTGCTAGGATCAATTAGACATCAAGAGCAGCATTCGTGTGAAGTTTCATGAAAATCCGTAAAGTAGTTTCAGAGGAGTAGTCGCTACAAGTTTTCATTATATAACTCTATGTAAACAAAGATGGCCGCTGTCAGCCATGTTTAACGTCGAATCAAAATAATTTTCGACAAGGATCAACATCATGTCATACTGATCAGTTTAAAAAAAGTCCCATATCAATATCTCTTATAGTTTTCAAGAAGTACTCGCTACAAACTTGTTTTTGAAAATCTATTTTTAGCTGTGGTGGCCATCTTGAATTTCCGACCAACCTAAAATGTTGCTAGAATCATTTAGACATCAAGAGCAACATTCATGTGAAGTGTCATGGAAATCCGTCGAGTAGTTTCAGAGGAGAAGTCGCTAAAAGTTTCATTTTGGATAATAGTACACCAAAGTAATACATATTTAAATGTTTGCCGCACTAGCAAGCCCGAGAGCTTACCACGGGGAATAAGATATATTCTCAAGTTTGATGTCTAATACCCAACCCAGACTAAAAAGACGTTTGTCTATTTTCCTGGCTATGGAACTTTTCTTGTCTTGTCTTGATCCGCAGTCTTGCGCGGTAATTCTAAATCCGGTGTGTCGGCAATCATGTCTGAAGTTCCGGTGGGGCATAACATTGATAGGTGTACGAGGAGTGATAAACGTGATAAAAAGTGCTCTCAGGCCTTACAGTTTTTGTTTAAATTCAACAAAATGTTCATGTAATGTAGATGTAAATCTGTTTTTTAACATGCCAAAACTTTTCTTTACGAAATTGTACAAAATATACCCAAGAACTCGTCACCATGGCACTTTTTAAAAGTATGTAAAATTATGTTTAAATCCTATATCTAGCACGTATATCTATATTACTTGATTTTTTTTTGCTCGTATCTGCCTAACATTGAATGAAAACGATATATATTACATGATGAATAAACATTAATTTATTAGTATGCTTCCGATATCCGGAGTATATATTACATGATGAATAAACATTAATTTATTATTATGCTTCCGATATCCGGAGTATATATTACATGATGAATAAACATTAATTTATTATTATGCTTCCGATATCCGGAGTATATATTACATGATGAATAAACATTAATTTATTATTATGCTTCCGATATCCGGAGTATAAACTAAAGTAAAACATTTCTAATCTCGGCGATCTTCCGATTTTCCGGAGTCTTATATATTCAGCGATCTTCCGATTTTCCGGAGTCTAATATTTTGACCAGCCAAATTGCCGATTGTTTTCATACAGGGCGGCGGTCACATTTATTATAAAATATTCCCGATAGTCCGGAATATACATATTCTTGACCTTCCGATTTTCCGGAGGCTAAACTATTCAATGACCAGCCAAAAATGCTGACAAGGCGGCGGTCCAATTTATTTGAAAATATTCCCGATTGTCCGGAATATACGTATTGATGCATTGTCCGAAAAAATGCATATTGTCCGAAATAAGTAATTATACGTTGTCAATATTTCCGATTGTCCGGAATAAGTAGTGGTATGTTCAACTGTCAATATTTCCGATTGTCCGGAATATGAAACTATTGAAGTTGATCTGTCGCTACCTCCAATTGTCCGGAAGATGAAATAAATGTCGAATTGCCAATATGTCCGATTGTCCGGAATAAGTAATTATATGTTCATCTGTTTCTGATTGTCCGGAACATAATGAACATACGTTGAACTATCACTTTATCTATACATTATTAATTATAATGCCATAGTAAATACATAAAATCAGCCATGGCCAATTATGCCAAAAAATAACATTAAAGATGATTCTCAGTCAGGTTTTACTATGTTTTTTATGCAATCCCACTTTTGTAATAATAGAGTGAGAAACACTTTCCGAGAACTCTTTATCACCCCTCGTATAATGCTTTGTGCATGTACATGTTTAGCTGAATAGCGTAAATCAACAAAATAAGGTTGTTGCAATTACCTAAATACACTTATAAATATTATAAACATAGTGAAGTAGCAAAATCCAACACTTTCCAAAGCTTCGGAAATGATGCCAATGCCGGTGTAACATTTACGGACAATGTGTTGTAACTTTTGTTACAAGTAAAAATGTTGTAACAGATAGCGTAGACGTTGTAACTTTTAACACAACTACAGTTTGTAACATTTGCGGTAAGATTGTAACAGATAGCGTTTAGTGTAACATTTAGAACACAAATTGTAACTTTTACGAACGGCTACAACAGATAGCGACGTTGTAACAAATGGGGTTCCTACACTGACGGATTTGGAGGTGTCTATCCCACAGTGTTATTTAAAACAAAAAATGTGTCCCTTGTTGAAACATGATCCCCTAGACTCTGTCAAGAAATCCTGGATCTGCCTATGTATCCTATGTATATATGCAAATGACCGGACTACTTTTCCCCCCATCATTCCAAGCGTCTAGTACTAGAGTTGATACTAGTATCGATTGAGTGCGAGAATGCGATATTCTACTTAGATAACTGATCCCCTTATTTAATTTCGATAAGCCATTAATATATTGTTATTTTGAAATTCTAATTAGAGAACTTGTTCCCTGTTATTAGTTCGACCTGTTCTTATTCCGATATTCTACTTAAATAATCGGTTCCCTGAAGTTATTCTGATATTCTACTTATCACGTTATTTCAGCAAGATAATCCTAGGTTACACTAAGCTAGAGTTACAAGTGACGTCTTGTTGGAATAACGTGACGTCGGGAATATTTCCTAGGAAGGTAAAACGGTTGGATATACCCGGTACTAAATTATGTGACTTTTGTTGTCTATCCGTGTGACAATATACTCGATGTTTAGGAATTTTAAGACAATCATGGAGTTTGAATATCCTTCAATTTCAAAATATGAACTTGTTATTATAGATTACTTTAGCAATACAATTGTATACCCATATAATATACTGGTGTGTTTCTGAATGTACTGATTACATTTTGAATCAAACCGTCACCATGTTCATACAAACCTGTTCGCCATGTATAGTTCCAAAGACCGCCCCATGTGTCTTGTTTCTCATAACAGACCAGTTCTGGGATAGCGTCACTCTCTATCTGTCCAAACTGGTAAAGAACAGACATACCAGCGGGACCAGCGCCTATCACACAAACTCTCTGGCCTGTCGTTGACATTGTCAAGGATAGTAGTGGACACAGCTAGGGAAATCTATAAAGAATAATACGGGGATCAAATGACTTTTAGGAAACTGCATAGAAATATCACCTAGGGTCTCGGCGCCAAGGGTTCCATACAATTCTGTTATTTGGTAAATCAAGCACACCCGAGATTCTAACGTTTGATTTGTAAGTCATCTCAGAGCATAGTTTTGGATTGGCTATACATTGTTCGAGAACTTTGTAAGGGTCGTTTTTAAACATTCAAATTTTTGAGAGTTCTAGAAACGTAAAATGCCGTTTAGAAACTGGTCCCAAACTATCCAGTACTGAATAACGTTTAGGCTGCTGTTCTGACTACACTGTCCGACTTAGCTAAGATTGTAATGTGTTTTTTACAATAACATATACGTGTACCGTTTCCTATTTTTTTCTGGATGCGGACTTTATTGTTAGAGATTTGCTATTGATGGATGTACATTTATTTAAAAAGTTTCAAAGTTTATTCATATAAAGAAAGCTCCATGTGGAACATATCAATTCAGAGTACAAATATCTTACAGAGCAAAATAATTCAACGAACCTACACAGAATAAGTATACTAATACTAATACCTAATTAAACGAAACTGCAAATCAAGTTTCAAGCTGCATGAGGGGAGATAAATCCTAGGGTTAACCCTACAAATGATCATAATAAGAGTTATACATCTTACACTGTCTTGTCAATTTGAGCGCTGAAGCCGGACTAATGAATCAATTTAAGCTAACCATTTAGCCATATTGCCTAGTTAGTTTGCTCTTTGTTTGTATTACAGTGTGGATTTACGGTGCCCTTGCATTTGGGTACTGTGATTTCTATAGGACCATTGTTCTCATTTCAGAAGAAGAGCTGTGCGATGTTGTGTGGTTGTATGGCACGCCATAAAAATCATTTTTATTATACAGGTTATTTCTATGCAGAGACTGGGTTTGATGATCCCAAAAGATCAACGTGTCACCTGCGTGTCGTAAGAGGCAATTAAGTGGAGATAAACAGTCAAAACGTGAAGTAGCTTAGCCGTTCTGTGGTTGATAGGATGTTAGGTACATTTTGTATATATACTGAGCAAAACAAATTATCACATAAAATGCATGTCATTTCCATAGACGAGTTGCAAAGTCATACATTTATGAGTTTAGATGCATGTGGTGTGCATGACTAAGTACACCATCCATTCACAGCTAAGAAACTCTATTATACACTTGTTATTCCCAAAGGCCTATATTGCTGTGTTGTGGTATAAATTATCCGACAATGATATGTTTTTCTTAGAAAGAAACCACAGATTCTGTATCTCAACAGACGGACAAGAACAGCCTTAAGGGATGTATTCTTTACAATCTCAAATTACAATTGTAAGTAAAACGTATATAAGCATATTTTAAGTAAAGCATAAATAAACGTAAGCATAAAAACCTCGGAATGTTGTTATGTAAAATATATACATGAAAATATGAACATAGACCGAAATAAGCCTGTAGTAATAATTTCCTGAATCTTAAAATCAGGTCTATTTCATGTTTGTCAGCAAAGTGGTCCCCACCTATATTTACATGTTCTTGATAGCTCGAAAGTTCGCGGTGTTTACCATTTGAGCTTTAAGCGTATGTTGTGTGCGTCAGTTACACGAAGCGGTATTTTATTGCTAACTTTTATCGTCGAAACATATTTTTTTTATTCGGCCAAGTTTAAACATTGATAAATACACTAAATATGATTATTTTATTGAGATTATGCCAACGTTTCAGAGTTTGCTAAACTACGACTATTGTCCCTTTAATGGGTTTAAGATTAACTTTTAATCCGCCATTATAACATCACACACATAAGCGTAACGTTTGTAGAGATAATATTCACCCTTTAATGTCGAGCTATATGAACTTTGTTCCCCAGCAGTGTGGCGGCAGTAAAACGTCTCCCCGCGCTTGCAATCAGTACTGTTATTCATTCGATCTTTGGTGATCGCTGAGCCCGATACTTATATTTAGTTATCGGTGGTACATTTTCAATTTCTTTTGTTTTCTTACTTAATATTTGATTGGGTGGTTCCACTACTCCGGCCGATAAAACGTTCTGGGTATTGTTTAACCACTCATAGGATATGTTGTCAGCTTTTTATACGCAGCCTTCATAACCGCTGCTCCCAACTAAATTCCATTATGTTTATTTCGCTCTTCGGGGTATTTCATTTTATTAGATACTGGGACCATACGCCGTACGACATGGAGAAGACGTATCCTCCATGTCCACCGCCATATGCATGCCATCTTAAGGATGGTTAAAATTCTGTGCTGTTGATTTTATGAATATTGAGTTCTGCTCAACCCGGGGCTAGAGGGCGTGATCGGTAGCTAGCATATTTCACTACCGCTCATGAACAGTCTCAATCAAACCGAGACTGCAATATTTCGTATGTGTCGAGCTCGGCCGTTTCCAAAGGTCCATTATCATACTCTTTTGTATAAAATTCAATTCAATAAATGAAAATGCATTCTGATTTAAATGAATTAAAATGAGTAGAAGTGCGTTCAACTATGATATATTATAAATAACTCAAAGTGTTCAGCTTACACTGTATTATAGAATTATTTGTGTATTAAATTGAATGGCTAACGACAAATAAACTATGGCCACTCTCACGCAAAGGTTAAACAGAACAGAACAGAACATTTATTTTGTTTTCGCTTGTACATACGTACATCGTTATATATATATACATAAATGTTTATGCATAATAAGTGATTTTAGACAAAATTACATTTATAATGTTAAATAACTGATACACGAGGATGAAAATACGAAAGAGCTAAACATTGTTTAATTAATCAAGATTGTATTCCTTACAGGCAAAGCTGTACTCATATATTTTGCTAAATTTATAACAATATTCTTATCCTGTGACTGCAGTAATTCTAAGAATTTAAACATACTAGGTCTATTATAATAATTATTTTTATATAAATTGTCCGGATTCTTGTGTAACAATGATAAATCAAAATAAAATAATATTGATCTTCCAAATAAATACTGTGGCAGCATTGACAATATATTTCATTTCTAGGTATTCTGGTCTGTAATCTTAACAAATGTGCTGATATTCTTAATTTTATTTAAATATGATCTGAGATTACATGCTAAAATATCCAGGTATGATTCATAAAACTCTGTTTACAATTATTATATAATTCAAGTACACCACGTGATTTTTTATCTACAAACCATCGTATAAAACAATCAACAACTCTTTGTATAAATGTAAGTATAAAGTATTTAGCATTAACGAGTTAACGGAATTTGAGTATTCCAGACACTTGTTAAACCATATCTTCGATCAACATATTTTTTTACATTCGATACCCAATTTTCACAATATTTTAGTGACGATATGTAAATGCTTTGAAGTATAATGTTATCTTTTTTCAATAATTCAAACACTGAACTATCTTTGAACTGTGTTAATTATGAAATAACTACTTCATACGTCATTCAAACATGGCGTGGATATTATTATATGTACTCTAAGATTGTCCTAGTATTATTAATTTTAAGATTGTTTACTACATGAAATTGTCATTGTGTCAAATACAATATGTCTATCAACATCTGTACTATTTAAAATATGTTCCATAATACCTGTGTGG
This sequence comes from Cyrtodaria siliqua, assembly GCA_037043455.1. NCBI lineage: Eukaryota > Metazoa > Mollusca > Bivalvia > Adapedonta > Hiatellidae > Cyrtodaria > Cyrtodaria siliqua. Next base: position 15,198 of record JAWPHD010016520.1, read on the forward strand.
TTTACTTTATGAGATTATACGAATCCATCATGAGTATCCATGTGGATCTGCGCTAGCCACTGCACCAACGCGTAATATGAAAGAGCAACGCGATAATATACGGATTTAATCTTACCAATGTGTGCAGTTTTACCTAATTCGCCTTTTTTTTTGCACTCTAAATGAGATCGACCAAACTTCGCGGCTTAATACTTTGAATCGTATTATACATTAATAACTTCGGATAAACAATCTACCTTGTTAATGGTCTAATATCCTGGGAAAACAGAATAGCACACGTATGCTTTAGTCGAAAACAAAAGGTATTAATAAATCCGCCATGTTTGATTGCCTTCTCGTTAATTTAATTCCGATCCTTCACCTTTTTCAGTTCTAACTTATGAAATTAAAAACAGCGTTTAATAAGCAAGAACTATAAGTAATTTACCTTTACAGTCTTTCACGCGAATAACTTTCATCCGTGAATCACGCTCCGCCTTTGTTAACGTTCTGTTAAAAGTAAATAGCGTCTAAGTAATAGAGTCTGGTCTCAGCTCGTTGGTTATTTAAACACCGAGATAATAACCAACGAGCTGAGACATACTCTATCTTTTTTGTAGCATGGTGTACTTAGTAACACTGTGACGTCATAGTGACCGTACTCTAAACTCTCCTGCGCAATGTTTTCACGTTTGTTCAAAAGTATCTTTACAATCCAGAATGACTTTGTAGACGTATCTTGGGCATCTGATTTTGTAACGCCATTTGATTTGGTGGAGGTTCTCTAAAACGAAGTAACGCCTCGGGCCAGGTAGCATTTTAAAGAAACGTTTTTTTCTTCTTTTTCAAGCACACAAATACGTTTCGGCATTTGTTAACTTATCCATATAACGATTAAATTTGATATATTCGAAATGCTCTGTACCATGTTTATGTTCTTACAAATGTAGATTAAGCTTTCATAGACACGAACATGCCTATTGACTGTTAGTGAAAATGTTCTGGAGGATTTCTTTAGAACGACAATAACTGTTTAAGTGTTGTCCTAGCTTTCCGAAGGAAAAAAAATGCATAGATGCTTTTGTTTGTTTTCATCGGCGACGGCGACGAAGATACCGACGTTAAGTGAATAGGTTTATCTCTGTTTCCCTGTAAGAATATGCAGTAGAATTACCAAGCTTGGCTCATATTTGTATAATGGGTAAAAATGTAAAAGTATCAGTGGTGGATCCCATACCTCTCTTTTCACCGCCTAAACATTCTCTGAATTGAATCAAGTACCCAATCAATGCCGGGTGATTGAGATTTTTTCAGTCAATTGCCCCCACTGAAGCTCGAATACGCGACTTTCAGCTGCTGCTGTAACAGTTCGGACACGACGGCTCTCTGTATACTGGTATGAACACTGTTAAGCTATAGATTAGATAACAAATGGCCATCACATTGACATTTACTGGTCATCTACCTAAGTTAATTGCATGTTAATTGTGGTGTTAGCTCTCTTGTTGCTACCGCCATTTTCTTTTATCAAAATTCTTGTTATTTAAGCTCCAAATTATCTAAAAATAACTCATAACACAACAGTGTTAGCTGCATGTATATCTATTGGGTTTTGATAGTGTATAATACTGTTTGTTAATAATAGGAGGTAAACTTTATATAGGACAAGCCAGGGCATGACAGGGCAGGGTAGCGCAATAATGGGCTGGGCAGAGCAGGGTATGGGCAGGCTAGCAGGCTAGTAGGTTGGTACTTAATTACAAATTTTCACTTGACTAAAATGACTACAAAGTAATACATGGCAAATAGTGCAGTCAACAGTACACACATATAAGCCATATTCTTACATTTTATAATAATATACAATTCTACTAGACAATAATAAATACTGATAAATGTGATCCTTTGAGACCAACAAACACAATTAAGAGAATAAAGCAGAATACAGATAACGTTTGTAGTAATCTTTCATTCATGTTTAATAACTGCATAACTTAGTACAAAACTTATTACATGTATACTTAACCCTAATTCGTGGCTCGATTTCCTGTTGAAAACAAACGCTGTTAAACGGTTTAATTAGTACAACTGTTTTACCATTAAATGATAACATACAGCATGGAGTTCACAACAGTGTGACCATTTTGCAAAAACAAATCAGCATAAAATGATCTCGTAACATATGTTCACCTTAACTGATCAATTTTCAGAAAAAGTTATGTAATATAGATTGACCTGACATAACACGTACATGATTCCACAGACCTAAAAACAAATAAATTGGACATTACGAAATTTATCTAAATTGCACGTGGCACAGTGCGAAAATTTCACAAATGATTTTCCAACTTTAAACACACATATTATGAAGAGTTGTATAGATACAAGTTTCATTCATGCCAAATACCATCACAAATTTAATTTTCTTTCCAATGATCTGATGATATTATTTTTCGTTCTCTTACATTTAGAGCAAAACAGAAGTTTGACGGAAACTTTGACTATGTCAAAACCTTGATTTTAAAGAGAAAAGCGAAAAATGATGACTTTTTAACTTTAAACATCCTTTTGTACAATGTCTTACTTTCAAAATAAACATAAATTATTATAATATCATTTTGTTATTCACTCTGATTCGTTTGAATGTATTCTCATCAAAATCAGTGAATAATTGAGAGAGGAGATAGAAGGAAAAGTTAAGGTGCCACGTGATATTTTAATTACTTCATTGGTCAAGATAGGAAGTTTCCTATCTGTTTATTAATATGTCTGTGATGATTCCGACAATTTCTTTCATCTTCAATTCATTTATACGCATTAACACTTTAATCGAAAAACTTTGGTCAATCACGTGACTTTCTAATCTTTATAGTATTTAGCTGTATACTACTACCACTTATACAAATATGATCCAAGTTTGGATGTTCATGCATGCATCGTCGGAACCCACGTTCGATTACATTGCATTACGTTACTCATCATTCATCAACCAAGCGTGCGTTCCGACGATGTTCTGCATGTTGCTTAGTCACTGAGAAACAGAGCTAATCGCATATTAAACTTAACGTTGATGCTGTCGTTGCCGTCGCCGATGAAAAAGAACACCACATATATGCCTCTTTTTATATTTCGTTCATACGAAATATTCCAGAACATATTCACTAATAAGCAGTAGGTATGTTCGTGTCTATGCCAACTCAGTCTACATTTGTAAGAACGTAAACAAGGGAGACAATACAGCCAATTTAATCGTTATATGGGCAAGCCAACAAGCTAACATGCGGATAAAAAACGTGTTTGTGTGCTTGAAAAAGAAGAAAAAATGTTTCTTTACCCGACCTAAGGCGTTACTTTCCTTTTAGAGTTTTTCACCACATCAATGGCATTACAGAAAAAATGTGACACAAATACGTCTACAAAGTCATTATGGATTGTAAAGATTATTTAGCAAACTTGAAAACATTGCGTAGGAGGGTTCATTTACTTCACAAAATAATGTACAGCACGATTGAATGCATTTGACCTGTTAACTTCTGCATCGAATAATTTCATCGAATGTTTGACAAAACGACAACCGATTAGACAAAACAACGTTTAGTCGGGTGTTCGAAAATGTATGGACCACATCTTGAGCTATGTCACACTTCTGGTATTAATAAAAAAAGAACGAGCAAATAATGATTTTCTTACCTTCGGTGTAAATTTACACCCCACTGAGGTGTTATTCCACCACAAAATGTTGTAACTTTTACAGCGTCAACGGGTAAAGTATGGACTAGGTGTGCACGCATCCATCGTACAATAGTACATGGCTATTCCATGGTCCACGACGGGAGCGAACGTGTCTAGTCAGCGCTGACTGTCAGCGAAAACCACCAATACAGAGATCACCATCGACGACCAACTACGTGGCGGCGTGACGAAGACTACGAAAATTTTAGAAGACCACGGCGGGCCTTTCCGTACAGGAGTGCATACTATGGATACTATTCTCTGATCGTTTAAACCTGGCAAACACTACGGGAACTTTGTATTGTGCACTCAGCAGAGAGGTCAGGGGGCAGCCTTGTTGGGTTGTAACTTGTCACCGGATTTCTGCTTCTAGGCGATGAAGCGAGGAATGCTTCGAATAATTGTGAAACCCACCTCAACTAGCGGATGCAACACCTGCGTCAACAATTTTAGATCAAGTCCACACTCTATTGTGCCCAGCTGTACCCGAATTCTAGTGGATATTCAGGCGAAAGGACTACAATCCCGAGAGTTTTACACGCACGCAAGCACAAACGCACGCACACACACACACACACACACACACACACACACACACACACATATAAAGTTATAGTTAATGCCATACTCCTGTGTTTCATTAAACTGACTGATTTACATTGTTACTGTTTCTCATTCAATCAAACGGAGACTGTAATATATCGTATTTATCGTGTTCGGCCGTTTCCAAAGGTCCACTTCATAATTATAATTACACATATTTTTATATAATACACTATTACACTTGTAGTTCATTATACCACACATCTAATCATGCCTTAATCACGGGTAATTTCAGACGCACATTTTAATCAAGAATCGAAAGAAAAGAAATAAGAATGTATTATATATTACATAGAATAAGTAACATTAAAGGTCTGTGTTTATTTTGTCGTAGCGCCTTCGGGTTTTCACTCCGGATTTATTCGTGATACAAGCATATTAAATTTCTATTATATAGTCATACTTTAGACCAAAAAGAAATATGAAATTATTCCCTCCCCCCCCCCCAAACACCCCCACCACCTCGCCCCTGAATCGATCAGTATAAACAGTTCTACCTGCAATCAAAGGCAGCCGGCGCATATCCCCGCACCCGCACTACCCCACTCTCTACTAAAACATCCCCATATTTGTCTACAACACCCACTTAAAAATATGTTCAGTAAAATGCTATAGACTATTACACTTGCTTTTCTATTAAAAAACAACAACAACAATAAACCGGTATATAGAGTGTGTATTTGTTTTAAACACTTGCTTTCAATTGAAAAACAGCAACAACAATACACCGGTATTTAGAGCATGTAGAGTGTGTATTTGTTTTAAATTGAAAAGCAAGTGTAACAGTATTTAGTCGTTGAACGCATTTTTAAGCTGGGTTAAATGACGGAGTGGGTTAGTAGAGTGTGTGTATAGGGTCGGGGTTGTGGGGCGGGTTTGGGGTGGGGCGGGGGGATGGCTACAATGACACTCAGCATGTTTATATATTTCCCTATTGCAATACTGTCCTGAGAACTGAGAAACATACATATGCTTGTAAACATCTTATATTTTGAAAATGAGATAAGCCCGCATCTTAATTATTTGTTTTTTTGAATTATTTGTTTTGGCTACAATGACACACTCAGCATGTTTATATATTTCCCTATTGCAATACTGTCCTGAGAACTGAGAAACATACATATGCTTGTAAACATCTTATATTTTGAAAATGAGATAAGCCCGCATCTTAGTTAATTGTTTTGTTGAAAGGTCGTTATTTTTCAAAACATCTATGCTAATTTCATCAACATTTAAATAGAGGACGAAATGGACCCTTATCAAACCTAGTCCTTTAACAGTTGTTTTGGCATTGTGCTTCTTTGTGAGAACTGTACTAGATAATAGTAGTGCATGCTTCGGTTGGGAATCATGACAAAGCATGCGCGGAATGACGTCATCAGATGATGAAATAGTTGTGAAATAGACATGATGCAATGTTGTGAAATGTTTTTCTATTTTTAGGACATGACAAAACAGACATGTATGAAGGTGATGTGAAATATTAATAGTACTATTTTTAATAAAAGATGAACAGACAGACGAATTTCTGAACGAGCGTATTTCTAAAATCTCTCAGTTTCCTTTATCAGAATAAAAAACCTTCATTAAGGGCAGTAAGAATGTCTTATCCACTGTCAGTGTTTTGCTGGTTGTAAAAAATAAACACATAACATCCGTATATCTGATACAGAATACAAGTTATTTAAAACTCGTATAACTTGTTTAATAGTTATCGGAGTGTATTGAACTAAATATATGCATTCACCAATAACTGTGGTTGTACATCCAACGATAAGTGAATAGTTTCGTATTCGACAGAAGTGTTCCACCTACGACCGCATGTGCGAAACATACCATCTTATTTGCAAGACACTACAGATTATCTGCGAAATATTGAATCAAAAGGCTCACTCCCTTTGGAAACACACTCCTTGTATCTATGCATGTCACTTCACTTTACACAAACATCCCACATTTGACGGTATTCTTGCATGTCAGGAGGCATGGGACAATAGGGCCTTGACAGAACCAGCTACACACTATCTAGTGAAACTACTCACCTTGATACTTTAATGCCTACAAGTCAATGGCACTGCGATGGGTACGAAAATGGCACCATATTTTGCAAATATATTCATGGGTAGGTTAGAATCACAACTTTTACAATCTGTACCATTAACGCCATTCTCGTGGTTAAGATTCATTGACGATATAGACATGAAATGTGTCATGATCATGATTCACTTATCGGCCAACAACATTCATCCCACGATAAAATTCACAGCCAAGATATCAAACAGCAAATCGTGTTCTTGGTAACAGCGTCTCACTTAGAGAACGGTAACTTCATAGTCGATTTATATACCAAGCCCAGAGACATGGACCAATACCTCCTCCCCAACAGCTGCCACCCCCCACATATTTCAAAAAATATCCCCTATAGTTTAGCCCTGAGAGTCAAACGCATATGCACAGACGACAGCACTTTCGAAATGCGAGTCAAGGAACGTTCCACATATTTGCTAATTTGCACGGAAACAAAACAGATCGGCCTTCGTGACATTCTAGTACGGGCTAAACTCCAACCGAACCCAGCGGATGACGAGATTGGCCAATCGGACCCATGAGGCACGTCTAGATGTCTGACATGCAATCTTATTGCACACGCCGAATATTTCTACCAATCTACTAGTGGAGTAAAGGTCGCCATCAAATTTCACACTAATTGCAAATCAAAGAATGTTGTATACGTCCTGCAGCCTCGGGGATCACGTGGTTTCAAAATGGCGCAACAGACGGAAAACATCCCGCTTCGAAGTAAGAGTTTCTTTATATTTTCTTTATTACTTCACGAATTTTCATGAAATATAGCGCAAAGTATGCTGGAATTTCTGCACTTTATTCCATTACTTTGATTGTAGATGAATGTTCTATAGATTTTTTGTTTAATCCGCCCCCCATTTCCGAAATGTAATTTTTTGAGTCGGTCATTTTTTATAAACTTCGTAAGATTCTTGGTCTTGATCATTTTCATACTATCTTTGTTAAACTTGTTAAAAAGTTTATCAAAAGAAGTTATGACCCTATCATTTTGCAACGTACTGCATGCTAAGTGGTGGACCCTTTTACAGTACGCCACTATGCTTTCCTCTTTAATTGTACGATGACCGGACAGGCTGTGGACCCTACCTAAAGCCCATTGGGACGGTGGCGTTTGATGTTTGTCCATGATCTTTCTTGTCGTGCCCTTAATGGTTTATTCTCTTACTGCTCTGGCTTCTGCCAAGTCATTGAGTACCTTCATTGTGGCTTTCTCGGCTATTGTTTTTTTGTATTATATTTACACGAGCATTTTTGTGTTTTACTGTGAGGTTTGGTGCACCCTAGAACCGGTTTAAACACCCAGTGGCCTACTTTGCCACTGACCGTTCCAAGGCGTTAGCCCTATTGTCAACCCTTTTCTGTTTGTGATGTCGTTTACTTTTATTATAACTTTTGCCTTCTTGTTTGTCTGTTTCTATGTTTGTTTCTGTGTTTTGTGGTTGACTGTCCTCCTTGAATGCTACTTTCCCCGTCCGATCTTTTTATATTTCTTTTTATATTTGTTTTGTTGGTTTTGTCGGTCACTTGAATCATGACGAAATGATCAGAGCCAATCGAAGAACAGGTGTGTATCGACCACACCGAGGGGTATTTATAGACCACACCATACAAAGGCAATCTCGATGTCCGTCCGCTAACATCTATAACAGTTTGGCAATTTCCTGTTGTACGGTAACTGCATGATATATTTACGAATCTTTCATGGGTATCCGGTGCAGTTCGGGAATTCCAACACGAAGTATAATTTGTTTTTATTGGAATTCCAACACGAGGTATAATTGATTTTATTGGAATCGAGGTTCAGCCGAGGTTCTGATTAAAACAGTGATACAGACTTGGAACTCTCTATCTGGACCGGATACCCATGATTGATTATTGTTCTTGCAAATCATTGACATTGTGTGCGTTGACGTCACCAATTACTAACGTCTGCCGTGTTCGTTTCCACAGTGACGTCATTCAACTGTTGACGTTATTGACGCCATTGTGGATAATTATGACATCATTCCCTATGGTATCCTGTTAGTGCCATCAACAATTCGACCTAATGTTCACACGAAAAGTTGAAATTTAGTACTAATCTTGAAGTTTAGCTGGATAATTTTCAAACTTATCTGATCATTATTGCGATAATTATCACGGTACTTTCACTATTCGGACTACAATTTTCACGAAAATCAACATTTTAATTTTAGTTTTCGACTTTTGGCGTGGTAGTGCGAAACCTATAGTTTTATAAAGTTAACCGGCTAAATAATGCCACGGTGAAGAGGTAAATATTACACTTTCACCGATATCAAGTTTCAAGATGTCGATTGTTTATTAAAGTATTTATGACCAATACAATCTCTTTCACCCAGGTCTTTTCAAAATGCACTGAAAGATATGCGTTTAAGGATGCACTATGTATCGCATTATTACGTCGCTCTATTAATTTAAAACCAGACATATCAATCATATGTCTGGTTACACTTTGAATAGTTTTATATGCAAAAGATAGTCGGTAAACCGATACTTTACAATATTTTATCTACGCAGTGTCATTAGTAGGTATTTATCTCCTCCAGTGGAGATTAATTAATGAAATAAAACGCTATTTTAGTTAACTATAATATCCCATTTTAATAATTGTGTTATACATAATTGAGATGTTATGATTACGTAAGCTTATTCAGGATTAGACATTTGTATGATATAACGCTTATTTATTTTCAATCTTAAATTGTTAAGAACATAAACTGATATAGTTTACCCTCTAGTATTTATCACGTCAATGAACATATCAAGCGGTATATGTCCTGTCTATAAACTATTGTACAGCCATGTTTTAAAATTCAGTTTGACTGAAATGCACCCATTGTGTATGATGTTCATATTGTTATCCCGTTGCGAAAGGTTATTCAAATAATACAAGTTAAATATGTGGCAGGATGACCCTAGTGGTAAGAATCAATGACGGTGAATGCATTGACATAAGTTTAATGCAACTTTTAAAATATGTTAAATATATATACAATTATAAAAAACAAGCGAATACACAGATGAAATATGAAAAGACTGTTCTCATGAACGTTCAATACGTTCTTAGTATTGTCACAAATACTAAATGTGTCGACTGACTATATACGACACTAAAGTGTTGTTTAAGTTATAACAATGTTGATGTTCACACGAATTATGATCTAGCACGATAACTGTGATGCGCGAGAGCTCATGAATATGATGATGCACGAATCCAATTGGTGATTGTCATCAAATGCCTTCTATAAGGGTTGATGATGCGATATAATGTTAATAACCTTCTGTCACAGGATGACCTTAGTGGTTGGGCTAACTCAGGAAAGAATCAATGACGGTGAATGCATTTACATAAATTTAATGCAACTTTTAAAATATGTTTAATATATATACAATTATCTAAAAAAAACAAGCGAATACACAAATGAACTATGAAAAGAATGTTCTCCTGAACGTTTAAGACGTTCTTAGTATTGTTATAAATACTGAAAGTCTAAGACACTAAAGTGTTGTTAAATCTATAACAATGTTGATCTAGCGCGATAACTGTGATGCGCGAGAGCTCATGAAGATGATGATGCGCGAATTCAATGGATGATTGTCATCAAATGCCTTCTGTAAGGGTTGATGACGCGATGCAATGATAGTTAATCTCCACTGAGATTGTGAATGATATTCCTCCAGTGAGGACTGGTAACGGGCCCACCTTGTGTCCCGGGGGTTGTCGTTAGTAAAACCTGGCTGCGCAGGTACGGGGACCGTCTCCACCGCTTGTAACGTTAGTCGTGGAAGCTTAGCTCCACTCCTGGATATCCAAACCTAGATGGCTTACTCCAACCCTGGATGGCTTATATCCTGGATGGCTTAGATCCACACCTGGATGGCTTATATCCAACCCTGGATGGCTTATATCCTGGATGGCTTACTCCAACCCTGGATGGCTTATATCCTGGATGGCTTAGATCCACACCTGGATGGCTTATATCCAACCCTGGATGGCTTATATCCTGGATGGCTTAGGCTGTAATTATACATACGTTTTAGCTGTCGGTTTACAAACATAACAATCTTGCATAATTATCATTACCCAAACAAATCATTATTCAATCAATATATGTAAGCTGTACTAATGATGAGTAGCAATGTATACATATTCTACAACGCCATGTATACGCTATGTACGTCGCTGTTAATCAATGCCCCTAATACATGTAATATAAACATGATCAAATAACTCATATATTACACTCACTGAGTTATGTTTGCACGCAATGTTAACAATCGTGTATTACAATCACTGAGTTATACGCCAACGTTAACTAATGCACCTATTATCCACTGTTATCAAATTAATATTGTTTTACAATTAATGATCAATTACAATAATTACATCTAATAAAGTAACTTCAAACTCATATGCTAGTCTAAAGTTATGTTTGAGAAACATCAATGCTAACCGGATGTCGTAACCGCCAAACAAGATGGCGCCGCCCACTGAATACAAATATACGATAAAAGTTTAATAAAACTACTAACCACATGTTGCCTGTGAAATTTGCCGTCCAATCTCTGTTCCAACAAAGTACTTTCGATGATCCCGGCGAAAGCTAGAAGACAATGGGTTTTATAGCAAACATTACGCCCAAATCATTATTTGCCCCGTTCAGTCCGTGACAAACGTGGCTAAATCTACAGTATTGAATCTACACGCGAGGCCCTTATATAATTTTGCCGTTTAAGGAAAATATACCTATACGTTTACATGCATTAGCACAAAACTAAACTTATGACACGGCCTCTCTGGCGGCCACTTAAAATGTGCACGCTTTTACGTGTTACATGAATAGATCATGAATATTGTGAAATTGTTTCACCTCGAACAATAGATTTTGGGTGTAACCGATACAAGAGCTATATACGACCAGTACGCTCTACCCGTGACATTTTGTGACAACATCTCCCCACTTAAAGAAAGTGCTACACTTTTAAAATTCAACAAAATGATAATTAATATTTACACGTTAAGAAACTATTAATTCTTCTGAGCAAACGAGCGACAAAACGTACAAGCTGATCGCTCAATCGCTTGAGTATGTTAACTATTACCACTGCAGTTATAACCTAATATAATATGTAATTACAATTTCAACACTATTCTACAATTGTACACTACCCTGTCGTAACATATACTACTATTGTACAATACACTGCAATACACTATTGTATTAAACCGGTCATTATGTGCGGCGACTTAAATAGTCTGCCCCAATATTGTCCTTTCCTCGGATCGCTTTAATTTTCATCCGGTAAGGCTGCAGAGTCAGTGCCCACCTCATTAACCTACTGTTAGCTACCTTTGCTTTATTCATATAAGCTAACGGTTGGTGGTCAGTCTCCAAGACAAATTCCTTACCAAAAACATATCGGTGGAATTTACTGACACCCCACACTACTGCAAGACACTCCCTTTCGATAACAGAGTAGTTACATTCCCGGGGTAATAGTTTCCGACTTGCGTAAGCCACGGGGAGACTACACCCATCTTGCTCTTGCAGTAGGACTGCACCCACCCCGATATCGGAGGCATCCGTTCTGAGGATAAACTCCTGGTCAAGTTCAGGTAATTTTAGTATTGGGGTTTTGACCAAACTCCCCTTGCCTATCTCTAAACGTTCTGTCTTTCGACACTACATTATGAGCTCCACCTCTAGCCTCGGCAAACTGATCTGCTTGAGTTGCCATTTCATTTACATTAGTTAGTTTTCTTTCTTTAAGAAATAAGAACAGATCTCTACTACAAACATTGAATAGCTGGTCCCGCAACAAGAAATCTATGAGGCCCTGATAAGTCTGCGCTACCTTCCCTAACTCTAACCACCTATCTAAGTAATTTCTAGACCTACTAATAAACTGAATAAATGACTCGCCTTTCTCAGGCAGACAAGCTCTAAACCGCTTTCTAAAACCTTCTTCAGTTAACTCAAATCTCTTTAAAAGAGCATCCTTTAACTTGTCATAGTCAAGAGCATCTAAACTAGGTAATCTAGAAAATACATCTAAGGCCTTGCCTCTCAATAACGCACTTAAATGAACTGCCCACTTATCTTTGGTCCATTCCTGTAACTCAGCATAACGCTCGAACCGTAACAAGTAACTGTCCATGTTATCTTTGTCAGCATCAAAGTATGGTAACTTCGAACCTTTTAACTTCCCAGAATAACTATCTTTCCCTACAGTTCCACTGTCCTTACTATGTGTCTTAGCTGCTTCCAACTCTAAAGCTAACTTATGATCAAACTCCTTTTGCTCCCTTTCCATTATCATCTTAGCCTTAGCTAGTCTACCATCTGTTTCGAACCTCTCATGTTCTAACTCTTGCTTCTCCCTTACTATTCTACTTTCATCATCTCGCGTCTCTTTAGCTAACCTGCCTTCTAATTCTAGCTTCTCTTTATCAGCATCTAGCTTCTCTTTAGCTAATCTACTTTCTAATTCTAGCTTCTCTTTAACTAGTCTACCTTCTACTTCTAACCTATCTTTCTCAGCATCTAGCTTCTCTTTAGCTAGTCTACTTTCTTCATCTCTTTCCTGCTTTGCTAATTCTCTTTCCTTAAGTCTAAATTCCCTTTCCCTAGCCTGTTCGTCTTTAACAAAGTTTCTAAGCTCCTCTCCAGCATAACCTAACTCCTTTCCCATTTCCGTAAGATCCTTTATGGACGTCATGTCTATGGACATTGTGGACTACTAACTACAATAATTACAATACACACGTCACTAATAATTCTACTCACTTAACTACTAATGGTAAGTCACTGTGTCCTCAGTAAATACCTGGGCATCATCATCGGACAAGTTACATACACATTTGTACTAGCGCTAACTACTAACGATTATGTGTAGATAGTATCTAGCTTCCACAAAACATATGCACTACATAAAATATCTTAATTTGATATTGGACATAAACCTTAAACAATCATCGAAATGTGTATAACATGTACATGTATATTTACTTCTCCCATCAATATAAGTATACTCGAGTGTCACAACATGAGTAGAACGTCTTGTTCGCCAACCTAATTGGATACTATATGTATATCAAGGGAGGTAAAAACAAACACCCAAATTATTGAGCAAAAGTGCCTCAGACCCACTCGTGTAGACCACTGCGACCTCGCGCCAAGGAAAGAACGGACAAAACAACAGTCTGGACTCACCCTACCCTTGTCGTGTCTTGTCTTCCAAGCTGTGGCCGTGATCGTCGACAGTCGCCTTGATGGATCAGAGGGTGGTACACAATTCTAAAATAATAAGTAGGGATTTAGTATATCATAATAAAGATCACTTATTGATTCTTTCCCTCCGTAGTCGCCCAGAATCCCACTTCTGACACCAGTTGTCACAGGATGACCTTAGTGGTTGGGCTAACTCAGGAAAGAATCAATGACGGTGAATGCATTTACATAAATTTAATGCAACTTTTAAAATATGTTTAATATATATACAATTATCTAAAAAAAACAAGCGAATACACAAATGAACTATGAAAAGAATGTTCTCCTGAACGTTTAAGACGTTCTTAGTATTGTTATAAATACTGAAAGTCTAAGACACTAAAGTGTTGTTAAATCTATAACAATGTTGATCTAGCGCGATAACTGTGATGCGCGAGAGCTCATGAAGATGATGATGCGCGAATTCAATGGATGATTGTCATCAAATGCCTTCTGTAAGGGTTGATGACGCGATGCAATGATAGTTAATCTCCACTGAGATTGTGAATGATATTCCTCCAGTGAGGACTGGTAACGGGCCCACCTTGTGTCCCGGGGGTTGTCGTTAGTAAAACCTGGCTGCGCAGGTACGGGGACCGTCTCCACCGCTTGTAACGTTAGTCGTGGAAGCTTAGCTCCACTCCTGGATATCCAAACCTAGATGGCTTACTCCAACCCTGGATGGCTTATATCCTGGATGGCTTAGATCCACACCTGGATGGCTTATATCCAACCCTGGATGGCTTATATCCTGGATGGCTTACTCCAACCCTGGATGGCTTATATCCTGGATGGCTTAGATCCACACCTGGATGGCTTATATCCAACCCTGGATGGCTTATATCCTGGATGGCTTAGGCTGTAATTATACATACGTTTTAGCTGTCGGTTTACAAACATAACAATCTTGCATAATTATCATTACCCAAACAAATCATTATTCAATCAATATATGTAAGCTGTACTAATGATGAGTAGCAATGTATACATATTCTACAACGCCATGTATACGCTATGTACGTCGCTGTTAATCAATGCCCCTAATACATGTAATATAAACATGATCAAATAACTCATATATTACACTCACTGAGTTATGTTTGCACGCAATGTTAACAATCGTGTATTACAATCACTGAGTTATACGCCAACGTTAACTAATGCACCTATTATCCACTGTTATCAAATTAATATTGTTTTACAATTAATGATCAATTACAATAATTACATCTAATAAAGTAACTTCAAACTCATATGCTAGTCTAAAGTTATGTTTGAGAAACATCAATGCTAACCGGATGTCGTAACCGCCAAACAAGATGGCGCCGCCCACTGAATACAAATATACGATAAAAGTTTAATAAAACTACTAACCACATGTTGCCTGTGAAATTTGCCGTCCAATCTCTGTTCCAACAAAGTACTTTCGATGATCCCGGCGAAAGCTAGAAGACAATGGGTTTTATAGCAAACATTACGCCCAAATCATTATTTGCCCCGTTCAGTCCGTGACAAACGTGGCTAAATCTACAGTATTGAATCTACACGCGAGGCCCTTATATAATTTTGCCGTTTAAGGAAAATATACCTATACGTTTACATGCATTAGCACAAAACTAAACTTATGACACGGCCTCTCTGGCGGCCACTTAAAATGTGCACGCTTTTACGTGTTACATGAATAGATCATGAATATTGTGAAATTGTTTCACCTCGAACAATAGATTTTGGGTGTAACCGATACAAGAGCTATATACGACCAGTACGCTCTACCCGTGACATTTTGTGACACCTTCACTGAGGTTGTGTATTATGTTCCTCCAGTAAGGACTGATAACGGGCCCACCTGGTGTCCCGGGGATTGTCGATTATATAACCTGGCCATGTTGCACAGGTACAGGGACCGTCTTCACCGCTCGTAACGTTATTTGTTGATTCTAATGTCGAATCACCTAAAGGGCTTACACACCCTAAAGGCTTAGCTCCACTCCGGAAGGCTTATCTGCACCGGACGGGTTATCTGCACCGGACGGGTTATCCGCACCGGACGGGTTTATCTACACTGGACGGGTTAGGAACATATTGCCTGTGAATTTCGCCGGTTCCATCCTCTGCTTCAACAAAGTAACTTTCAATCAATCCACGCCAGGACTTGAGAACAATGCATTTTATAACCGACGTTGCGCCCAAAACATTATTTCACAGTTCATTCCGTGACACACGTGGCTAAATTCGCAGTATTAAATTCTACACGAAAGGACTCTTATACAATTTGGCCTTTAAAGGGACACACGGCAATCTTGATTTTTTAAAAACTCACGGCGTCCCGTTAGTTTTTCTCTTCGCTTGCATTTGTTCAATCATTAATAGTAATTGTTAGAATAGTTCAAAGCAAATTATTTTTACATATTACTAACTTTTTATAATAGTGCATCCATAATAATATTTAAAAAATTGGTGAAATAATGAAGATGATTGAAATTTCAAGTTTTTATTTAATCATATGCAAGCAGTTTTAAAGTCAAAATGACGCAGGATAAGTAAATTGTGGAGCAAATTTTAATGTTTGAATAAAACTCAAGATTGCCATGTGTCCCTTTAAGGAGATAGACCTATACTTTTACATGTATGAGCACAAAACCAAACTTATTAAACGGCCCTTTAAACGGACGCCCTAGGCGGCCACTTAAACTGTGCAGGCTTTTCCGTGTTACCTGAATATATCATGGAAATTGTGAATTGGTTTCAACTGAACAATGGATTAGCGTTTGACTGACAGGTGCTTACAAGAGCTGTGTACGACAAATATGCTCTACTCGTGATTATGTTGTGACAAAGTGTTAAATACAAGAAACATGCATAAATGTATGTCCATCCATTCATGAGAACATCCACCGATCTGTATGTGTTTATGTCTTCCATATCCATTCAGTCGCAGCATACTACAATGTCTTATGATGTTACCGAACTTGCATCAACCCTTACATATACTCTTAGAAACAATGTTAAGAGTTTTAGTTACTATCAATATCTTTCTAAGGGGGATCAAGAAAGCTTGTACAATTCGAATCATGCTGTTAATTGTTGCGATGTGCAAGCCTCAAATCAAGGTTCTGTACTTGAAAGAAATGTTCACAGTCGGGAAAATATTGACAGTTTTACGGATGAGAATTCTGACATGTCAGATACTGGCAGTGTTTTTGACTTATATGACGATCATTCCAATGCTTCGGATACTTCTTTTATTGACTCAGAGTCAAACGAAAATAATTCTAGACTTGCAGATGATTTTTGCGCATAGGTGTCCCAGTTCAAAATCTCACTTTTTGTGCTCTCCAAATGCTTTGGCAATTTTGCAGCCTTATCATCCATTTTTACCAAAGGATCCAAGAACTCTTCTCAAATCAAAAAACAATTATGATGTAATCAAAGTCAGAGTACCATCCTTTTGGAATAGGTGCAAGTCTATTCGGCGAGATTCAGTCCAATTCACCTGTTGCAATTCAAGAGAAACAATCACTTTGTCTTCAATTAAATATTGATGGCTGCCATTTTTTAAGAGTTCCAGCACTCTGTTCTGGCCAATTTTATTCAGGATAGTAGACCTTTATCAATCCAAACCTTTTATAATAGTACTTTTCTTGGGAGACTGGCGTGGCGCAGTAGGTAGCGCGGCGGATTTGTAACCGGAGGCCCCGGGTTCAATCCTCCGTGGTGCCACTGAGTTCCGTCGGTGTGTTCTTGGGCAAGATACTTTACCTTGGCCTCGTCCGTCGGATGGGGACGTAAATCGGGCGGTCCCGTGTATCGGTCTATCCTCCGAGCACGTTAAAGAACCATAGGAATCTATTCGATAATAAGAGTAGGGCAGGTTCCCGGATTCCTATGTATCCTTCCCCTCTCTCTGGGGCGGCTCTAAATAACCTATACTGTGTTGATGAGCCGTTAAACAACATTCAATTCTTGGGAGACATGCACGAATTTCTGCAAAAGTGTATGAGAGTGGATCTTTGGAGTTTGCAAAGTTGTATTAATGAAATGACCATACTCTATCACAAAGGAGTTAAAATACCTCAAACAGATAACTCTATCAGAAATAAAAATTTCTGTGTAATATGTGATACTACAGCCAGAGTTTTTGTTAAGCAATCAAAATGTCACTCCGGTTACTTCAGGTGTGATAAATGCTGTCAAAAGTACATAACAATAAGAAAGTGACTTTTCCTGAAACCAATGCAGTTTTTTCGCACTGATTTGCAGTTTAATAAAAGGGAAAATGAAGAGTACCACAATGGTTCCTCACCATTCGGAGCTATCCCTTTCCCTTCACGTATGATGAGTCAATTTCCTATAAATTATATGCATTTAGTTTATCTAGGAGTCACGAAGGGCTTCTTTGGCTTTGGATGAAAGGTCCACCCATTTGTAGGCAAGGGACAAGATCTAAGGTCTTACCTGCCTCGTAAATTCCTGAGAAAGGGTAGGTCATTGAATGAAGTTGAAAGATGGAAGGCATTCCGTCAGTTTTTATTGTACACAGGTCCAGTTGTTCTCAAAGTTTGCCTGCTCATACAGTTCTATAATCATTTATTATTTGAGGTATTTTAACTATAATCATTTCAAGGTTCTTGTTGTCGCAGTTTACTGTCTCGCCAGCCCATTATTCTGTCAAGTTTATTGTCATTATGCAAACCATTTGCTTATTGCATTTGTGAGACATTATGGTCAACTGTATGAAGATGATCAAGATGTATACAATGTGCATGGCCTTGTTCATCTGGCAAACGATGTTTCAAGATTTGGTGAGATTGATAAGTACTCAGCCTTTATATTTGAACGTTATTTGGGAATGTTAAAAACAATTGTTAGAAAGCCAAACTTTCCTTTACAGCAAATAATCAGGAGACTTTCTGTGAAACAGGTGATTGTAGACCCAGCAAAATTATAATGGAAATCCCAGATTGCGGAATTGTCAATAAAAGACATAATCATTGTCCCCGTGTTAGACATAAACTTAGCAAATCTCTGCAATGCTGTTCTTTCTTCCGATGATTTATTTATTTATTTGTGTATTTGTTGTCGACATTCTGCAATTTGAGGAACTGACCTTGCCATATATTTACTTATCAATCCATCGAGGTGATACTAGTATCCTTTCTGGTGAGAAGGTGGTTTAACACTCACCAGTCTTGAGAATTTACACAGTCTCATGTCGTACCTGATTGCTGTCTTCACTGATGAAAAGGAAACATCATTAATACCAAACAACTGCTTGGACGGTATATCGTCTGCTTTGTGGCCAGCGTACAAAACATCAGCACGAATAAATAACGAAGTTATGAAGAAATACCCACCGGGTGATACTTTGCGATCACTGCCAATCAGAATCCTTTACAGGAGTGGTAAGTAACATATATTAAGACATCTATTTGACGCTTGTTGAGTAATGTATCTAACGGTTGCATGTAATGTTTTTATGCGAGTTAATTACCACTAGTAATACATTATGTGTTAGCCTTCTACAACACCTGGTAAATTTAAGAGAAAATATATAACCTACATATATTATTTTTGTATGAAGTGATATTAAAAGGAAAAATACCAAGGAAATGTCTGGCCATTAACTAACAACAAGTGACGACACAAGCAATGGGTATTCTGAAGATCCTGATGCCACACAAATACGCTGAAAAAAATGATGTGTGACTATAATTATGTGGTACAACATGTTCAGAATCGTATGAGAAGGCTCGATCTAAACTTAAAATCCGACCTACAAACAGATTCAGATGCAGATTTTCATGATATTCAGTCCGAAAGGAAACGCAGGTATTTATTGATACTAAACTGATTTATATAATAATATGTTGATGTTTATAGTCATGTGATGTGATGTCGTTTGCATTTATTATTACGTTTGCCTTCTTGTTTGTCTGTTTGCGTGTTTGTTTCTGTGTTTTGTGGTTGACTGTCCTCCTTGAATGCTACTTTCCCTGTCCGATCGTTTTATATTTCTTTTCCGATTAGACACTTACTATGGCACATCATGCAACAGCCGATTAAGTTTTTACCGTGAGATTTGTAAAAAGTTTCTCACCAGGTGTTAATCGATTTAATGAGATCAATATAAAAATTGACTATCTTAGTTAAGAAATGCAGTCGAATGTTTTCATTCTGACTGTTGGTTCCTAAAGTATTTCGGCACTCTTCTGTTTTTTGGCAAATACAACTAAATACAACTAAAACACAATAGTTATCAAATAATGTTCATTGGCTCATTCGTTCAGAATAATTCATTAGGGGCAGTCTGGTAAAAAACAGTTTAGCTCGTATTTTTCAGTGAAGTACAAAGAGATAGAAGCTATTCTGTTTAATAAAAATCGGTTACGAACCCCGTGAATAGCTATAATAAACGGGTACTAACCCCGGAAAAAACGGTACTAACCCGATTGACAGTAATTTAAGAACATCCAAAATAACGCTACGATTTCAAACATTATATAGATAATAGAGATAGACATTTAAACGGCTGATTTGATATAGCCTGGTACTAACCCAGAGTAAATCTGCCTATTGAATATAGGCTATTCTTAAGAAAATAAATAATAGCAATAAAGAAGAGGCAATTTACTTTTATGTGATTAACGACTGACTTAATATAGTCTGGTACCTACTCAGCGTCAGTATGCCTATTTAGTATAGGCTACTTTTAGGAAAAGAAACAGAACTAGAAAGAAGAGAAAATTAAATTTAATGTGATTACACGGCTGACTTAATATAGCCTGGTACCAACCCAGCACCAAGCCAAACATTAATGAATCATTAATGTAATTAAGGGCTGTTTTGAATATATCTTGGTACCAACCCAACGTCCGTCCAGCCGTCTATAAAATAAGTAAAATATAATCTGGAACCAGCCCATAATCCAACGGGATTTAGTTCCGTATATACGACACATTAAATATTTCTCTTGCTAATAATCTGCATAAGAAAGTGACATGATTAGAGTATACAGTCATTAAAATGTATCTACCATATTGGCACGTGAGTTGCAAATATATGAAACATCCAATCCATATGGCAATGATTTTGAAATCTTTATTATTATTCAGCAAATGTGTATTTATATTTTTCAGCACGTGATACACGAATATTTATATTGCTGGAAAACATCAGTGAAAAGCTGCAAGAACAGCGAAGACTTCTGCAGCTAGTCCTATCCAGAGGTAGAGATCCTGTATTGAACGAGAGTGGCCCAACCCTTCCTGAGCGAGTCTGTTTCCCTATGAAAACTAAAGAAGAATTGGAAACATTGGAAGAAACAGTATGTGACACAGATTCAGGTGGTGTTGCATGTTTTTTTTTCAAAATGGATATCCCTTAATAATAAATAAATAAGTTAATTTAACAATTGAATTGCATGTTTCGTGTCCATGTGGATATGACTGCAATGAGCGAGTCCATGAACACACAAACAAATGATATTGATTCCTTATATTTACGTTCTTCAATCAATCTTATTACTACACATTTTAAAACGTGGCACAATATGGTATTGGTGATGTCGCCTGAATTTAATTACATGCAACACTTGGTCATCATAACGGTCAAAGAAAAATATTTATTGCATTTTAAAACGTAATGAATATTCATTGATATCACCCAATGATGCGTCATAATGGATACATGATAACGCTATCGAAATATCATGTCATACATGCAAGAATGAATGCAATGCAGCAAATAAGCCTCAACCAGACAATGGCGATAGGAAATGTAAATACTGCATGATACCACACAAATTTAGTTTTGTAAACCATGAGTGTTTACTTGTCCCAAGTATTTTGGTGATCATTTAGTTTCTTTAATATTCATATTATTTATTCAGGGAACATACCTGTCCATGTATGGTGGACAAACTGTGAAAGACACTGTGAATCGGGTCCTGAAAGAAGTCATGACAAGTGGGCATGCGCAGCAGTACAACTTCCGGGGGCAGAAAGGAAAATAATGAATTTAACAAAATTTAGATTAAATTATAAATAATTACTCTTTACACTCCAGTTTGTTTCATGTGTCAATGGGCATTATGGGCCCATTAAAGTATCCCCAATATGGGCCCATTAAAGTATCCCTATGTGGGCCCATTACAGAATCCCCAATATGGTCCCATTACAGTATCCCCAATATGGGCCCATTACAGTATCCCCAATATGGGCCCATTAAAGTATCCCCAAAATGGGCCTATTAGAGCATCCCCAATATGGGCCCATTAAAGTATCCCCAATATGGGCCCATTACAGTATCCCCAATATGGGCCCATTACGGTATCCCCTATATGGGCCCATTAAAGTATACCTAATATGGGCCCATTACAGTATCCCAAATATGGGTCCATTAAAGTATCCCTAATATGGGCCATTACAGTATCTCCAATAGTAGCTCATTACAGTATCCACAATATGGACCCATTACAGTATCCCACATATGGGCCTATTATGGGCTCATTACTGTATCCCAATATGGATCCATTACAGTATACCTATATTGGGCCCATTAAAGTATCCCCTTATTGGACCCATTAATGTATCCCTATAATGGGCCATTAAAGTATCCCAAATATTGGCCCATTACAGTATCCCCAATATGGGCCCATTAAATTATCCCTATATAGGTCCATTAAAGTATCCCATAATAGGCCCATTACGTTATGCCCAATATGGGTCCATTAAAGTATCCCCAATATGGGCCCATTACAGTATTCCCAATATGAGCCTATTAAAGTATCACCATTATTGGCCCATTAAAGTATCCCCTGTATGGGCCCGTCCTACATTATCCCACGAAGGACCCATATTGGTCCACAATGTGTTAGACATGGGACCCGCACCAAAAATCATCTGAGCCCATTACAGTTTGCCCATCTTGGGCCCTCATCAGAAAAGATATGGAGCCCATATTGGCCCGATGTGCAATGCTGACTGGAGTATTCTTCTCGTTTGATGTTGATGTTGAGAGATAAGTGTAAAATGTAATGTGTGAGCATTTGTATATTGTGCAATCTCTCTCCAACATGATATATGATACATAAAACTCCATGTCAGATAAGAAATAAAAAATTTCCAGCGGGTTTATATTATATATATATATATATGTATAATTACATAAATATACGCATCCTTGTTAAGGATGGTCTACTAACTCACTAATCGAATGACACACTAGGCAGTTCAAAATGCAGACGATGTAATATCGACCTAACCCACATAATCAGCGAAGTCAACAAATGTAGTGCACAGCATAATGCAGTTCAAAATGCAGAACCTAACCCAGATAATCGTGATAATGCTTTGTCAACCAATGTAGTGCACACAGTGTACATCAGCTAATGCGTGTCAAAAAATGTAGGGTACATCAGGGTCATAGCAAGAGTCGTACAAACAACGAAGTTAAATAAATTGACACTTCTTTCAAAATGCAGAATATGTGATATCTATTTACTATTTATTCACAATGTATAGATATCCCTAAATTGAATTAAAGATATCTATAATTCGAATGTAATTTATAGATATCATTAAATATGTATGAACATCTTATATTCTAATTATAGATATCTTAAATTCATTGAAAGAAATCTCTACATCGATTTATAGATATCCATAATTCATATTAAGATATCATTAATTGACGAGCACTTATAGATATTTTATATTAGATTTATAGATATCTATAATTCAATATATTAAGATATCAATAAATCAATTTTTAGATATCTTTAAGTGAATTATGGATATCAATAAATGCCGCTGAATTAATGCTAGCTAGACTATAATAATAACTTCATTGCGGGATAAATGTAAGGGATCGGCTATTAATTCCACGACTGAATAAGCTGATATATATATATCATGTATATAATTCAAAGCGATTTAAAGATATCTTATATTGAATTATAGATATCTATAAGTCGATTTATAGATATCTTAAGTTGAATTATCGATATCTTATAATCGAATATATGATATTTATTATAGATATCCATAATTCATTTTAAGATAACTATTTCCTGTTTTGTTATGTACAGTGGGTGAAGGTCTGTGGTTTTGGTAGGTGTAGTGGGTGAAAAGCTATGATTTTGTTATGTTTAGTGGGCGAAGGGCTATGGTTTTGTTAGGTGTATTATGTAAAGGGCTACGGTTTTGTCAGGTGTAATGCGTGATGGGTTATGGTTTGTTAGGTGTAGTGGGCGAAGGGCTATGCTTTGTTAGGTGTAGTGGGCGAAGGGCTATGGGGTTGTTAGGTGTAGTGGGCGAAGGACTATGTTTTGGTTAGGTGTAGTGGGTGAAGGGCTATGGTTTTGTTAGGTGTAGTGGGCGAAAGGCTATGGTTGTATTAGGTGTAATGAGCGAAAGGCTATGGGTTTGTTAGATGTAGTGGGTGAAGGGCTATGGTTTTGTTAGGTGTAGTGGGTGGAGGGCTATAAATTTTGTTAGGAGTAGTGGTTAATGGACCATGGTTAATTAGGTGTAGTGGAGAATGTGCTATCGATGTTGTTAGGTGTAGCGTGTTAGGGTTATAGTGTTTGGTTCGGTGTATTGGGTGGAGGGCTACGGGTTTTGTTAATTGTCGTGGGTGAAGGGCTATAGGTTTTGGTTAGGTGTAGTGGACGAAGGTCTGGGATGTTTGGTTAGGTGTAATGGATGAAGGGCTATGGGTTTGTTACATGTAGTGGATGAAGGGCTATGGGTTTTGGTAAGATGTAGTGGGCGAAGGTCTGCGGGTTTTGGTTAGGTATAGTGGGCGAAAGTTGTTGCCTTTAGTCCCAAAAGTGTTACCTTTAGTGCAGCTTGTTAACTGTAGTGCAGTTGTTACACTTAGGGTGCAGCAAGTATCTTAGAAACAGATATAGCTTTGTGAATCGTGTTGTGCACATCGTGGTTCTCCATTTAAAGCTAGATTAAACAAAACAAAAACTAGTTTAATTTATTCAAGATTGTTTCTTCTTCAATAAATCTAAATTCTTAAGGGTGTCTTGGGTATTTAGTTTTCAATTGTGGTCTGTATATTTGTGCAGAGGGGAAAATATGTGTTACGTGGTAGAAATCACGCCACTAACATGAACGTAATTTGAGACGGACTGAATTTTGAAAAGAATGCATATTGTTTAATTGCTAAACCATAAAAAGAAGAAACTTGATATTTCTGAACTTTTAAACTTTGCTTATATATTCAAAACTATAAAACGCAATTATAATGACAACATTAAAGTTCCCCGGCTATGTTTTGTTTCATGAACATGTTTATGTTTATTTAAATCTAAATCAATATATAACAATATATATTAACAATTCACACATTGCAATATCTGTGAAAAGCGAGAAAAATATTTTATTTGATGACGTAGAAAACTTTGAACAGGTAAATTAATCCACAGGTAAATGTATTTATCAGTTATCTGGCAATAGTTGTGCAGCTATACAATTCAGAATTACCTCATTTACCCGTGAAGTCACGCAGAGGTAAAAGCGGTATGTACGTCATGCAAATAATACTTATTTTTACATACAACTTAGTAGCAGTTTCAATATATGTTTCTCTCTGGGACTATCAAGAAATGTTCATATGATGTTTACGATTTACATTTGTTAATTAATAATACAACAAAAAGGTTGACCTTTCATTCTTAACAGGGGTGGATACAGGATTATAATGACACCATAAGCAGGTGCGGATACAGGATTATAATGACAACATTAACAGGGGCGGATAAAGGATTATAATGACAACATTAACATGAGTGGAAACAGGATTATAATGACAACATTAACAGGGGCGGAAACATGATTATAATAAAAACATTAACAGGGGCGGATACATGATTATAATGACTATATTAACAGGACCGGATAAAGAGTTATTATGACAACATTAACAGGGGCGGATACATGATTATAATGACAGCATTACCAGGGGCGGATAAAAGATTATAAGGACAACATTAACAGGGGCGGATACAGCATTATAATGACAACATTAACAGGGGCGGATAAAGGATTATAATGACAACATTAACAGTGGCGGATATAGGACTATAATGACACGATTAACGAGGGCAGATAAAGGATTATAATGACAACATTAACAGGGGCAGATAAAGGATTATAATGACAACATTAACAGGGGCAGATAATGGATTATCATGACAACATTAACAGGGGCGGATACAGGATTATAACGATAGCACAAACAGGGGCGGATACAGGATTTTAATGACTACATTAACAAGGGCGGATACAGGATTATAATGACAACATTAACAGGGGCAGATAGAGATTATAATGACAACATTAACAGGGGCAGATAAAGGATTATAACGATAGCAGAAACAGGGGCGGATACAGGATTTTAATGACTACATTAACAAGGGCGGATACAGGATTATAATGACAACATTAACAGGGGCAGATAGAGATTATAATCCCAGTGGGCACACAGCGTTGATTCAACGTTGAGATGTGGTTGGATTTTGGTCACGACGTCGATCAACGTTACTTCAACGTTGAATCAACGTTGCCCTGTTCAACCTTCAACCATCAACTTGTATGGGTATGAGACTGACGTTGTATCAACATTGATTCAACGTTACCGTTTCCAACGTTGGAACATCGTTAGAATTGTAACGTCGTATAGACGTTGATAAAAGGTTGACCTTTCAACATTGTGATATATCAATCATATAATTACTAATAACGAGGTGTAGGTAAATGAAAGATGTGATAGATAAAACCATTAATCATTGCAGAATTATATACAGTACTCCTTAAATTTCCTCTTTAATTACATATATATTGACGAATTGCATCCGCGGAATTTGTTTTGCAAGTATTCGTTTTGCAAGAAACGTACGTTAGGCCTAATTGCAAGAATAAAATGTCGTATACGTTTTATTGCAAAGGTAGCGTCACCCGAAAAACGTTTATCCTAATTATTCGGTCGGAAGTTTATAACAGATGTTACCTCCCCTGGATATCCGCTAGGAGGCCACTAACGGAAATGCTGACCCAGCCAATCAAATGCAGTGATATAAAATTTCACGCGGAAAACTGAGATTGTGTCTTGTTTACAAAGAAATGTGTGTATAAAATCGAATATTTCAATATTCCAAAAGCATCGGTGAGCAAGTTCGAAGTGGTAAGTCAGTGTTACTTTGTTTGATGAGAAAAGTTTGTGTAAAATATTTGTGAATCCCGATCGATTTCGTAGTCGTTGGAATGGGCCCATCTTTTTTGAAGTTTTTTTTTCTTTTTCAAAAAACATTATCCAACAACTTGTCTCTTGAGGATAATGTTCTTCCCGATACTGCACACAATCAGAAATCACAATCAATTTCTAATTATCAATGCAGCCTCGTTTCGGAGGAAAGGTTTTAGTAGTTGTTTATCAAGTTCTAAATTGTTTCAATTCCGCCAATGAGATCTTGTTTGTCCGGGTACGTTTCTGTATATTTGGGGACCACTCTGGATTCAAAGATTTTCGGGTACGTTTCTGTATACATAGATGTACCTCGGGTACCTTTCTGTAGTACACGGAACGACAATGACCCCATCAGCCATACTTTCGCAGTACCTAAAGTCCTGAGTCAAGTGATGGCAAACAAAAAATCATTAATTCTGGCCCCAGCTATTTTTATATCCATCTCGATTTGAGCTTGAACAAGCGCTTCTAGTAGCTATAGCGATTAAATTGTATAACCATTTAAACATTTGTGTACATAACGCGCAGGAAGCGATTAAATTGTATAACCATTTAAAGATTTGTGTACATAACGCGCAGGATTGAAAGGGTGGGTTATCAATCTGTTTTGCAGCAACATTGTTTAAGCAGCCATTACCCAACTGGCAGCTGAAGTATGAAAACATGTGGAAAGAGTAAAATACTAAAGAATCAAATGATTGTTCTCTTAAAGGTCCTTGTAGCATGGTCGGTGACATTTCTTTTGATGAATGCGGAGCATTAAATCGTTTAATTTAGGGTAACTAAAGGGGCGTGGCTAAGCCGTACTACAACTACCGGATATTGGAATTTAGAGTACGGTCACTATGACGTCACAGTGTTACTAAGTACACCATGCTACAAAAAAGATAGAGTCTGTCTCAGCTCGTTGGTTATTTAAACACCCCGATGGGCTACGCCCATCGAGGTGTTTAAATAAGCCAACTCGCTGAGACCAGACTCTATCTATTACTTATTCTCTTTCAGGACGATGTCAAATGGATTGATGGCGAAAATCAATATGAATGGAAAAATTTCCCTTCAAGAACACAAGTCTCTGCAAACTTATAATTGGTAATGTTATTTTGTATTAATTAAAGGTATTAAAGCTAGCTCTGTAGAGGGCAACATGTACAGTACGGCTCACGCGAAGCACACACTTTACTCGATTCGCCGAGTTTGGCCCTATTGAGTGCCGAGCGAATCTACGCCACTTCAGTGTTTGGATTTGGCGAATCCTCGTGGCGAAAGTACACAGAGTCGCTCGGAGTGATCACACTCCGCATAGAATCCAGTTAACCATGAGTGCACACCTTTGGCGATATATTTTTGGGAACAAATCTAAATTATCGACAACTTCAACTTGTCCGACATCGCGCTTGAAAAAGACTGTCGGCAGGAATATACAAACGCCGAGTGCATCTTTTCCGTGCAAACTTGACATGACTGATAAATATAATGAATACATAAAAAGTCATTTCGAAAAAAATATGGAATGCATTTAATCAAGTTTTTTCCGTTTCTGTTGTCAATAAATCAGTTCTCTTGCGACCGACATAAATAATTTGGATACCCATAATCCCTAGCGATGTAGGTACCTTTTAGAAAGGCGGCACTAAGAACGGGTTTAATGACCCGGACTTCTTTACAATTTGTTTTATTATTTTTACTAAAAACTCGTCGATATAATAATAATCAACAGCAGAATCGTAAATCATAATTAACCGATTAAATAAAAGATTATAATTTCCAGTATAGTAATTACTAATTGTATTTTATGTTCAGTCGCCGCGAAGCCGGTAATAGGAACCGCTATATAATTATCGTGACATTATCTGGGCATTCGAATTTTCCAAAAACAAACATAAAAAATTGTCAATGTCTTCCGCCTTTTTTAAAAGTTATTGAATAATTATGCATTAGAATAACTGCAGTAATAAATGTTGCACCTTTTACCTGTGCAGTTTCGATTCAGCAAACTCCAAGTTTGTATACGCAAAGTATCCTGGCATTATGCGCGAAGCATCACGGCGTAAGTTTGTCGAGAGCCGATTTCCACGCCGAGTAGTTTTTTCACCCAAACTCCACGTAATTACGCGATTTGTTAATTCCTCACTCGGCGTGAAATGGTTGTACGCCGTGGACTTTTGATATATTAAATGTGTAAATAAACAGATTCATATATATCTTACTTTCCTTTTCAGTAAATTTGTTCATATATATCTTTCTTTCCTTTTCAGACTGTGTCCTGGCTTCCATCCAAGTGATGGAGACCTTTGTGGAGGATGAAATTAAAAGGTTTTTAAAATGACCTGGTGACTATCACGAGAAAATTCAAGGACCAAGGACAATATTAGTATTCCGGCGGAAGGATTTGTGTATGGTGGCGAAACCACTTGACTTTTTGATTGGATTCATGGGGAAAAAAACTGGAAAAAAACCCAGATCGAATGGGTATAACTTAATTGGCCTGGTGACTATCACGAGAAAATTCAAGGACAATATAACTATTCCGGCGGAAGGATTTGTGTACGGTGGCGAAACCACTTGACTTTTTGATTGGATTCATGGAGAAAAAAACGATCGAATGAGAATAACTTAATATTTAACGGATTTTATTCGACTACAGTGCACATAACCCTCCAAAGTGTTAGTAACTTAGTAGTGAAATGTTTTTATTACATTTCTACATCTGAAAGATTGGGATTTTTCAGTTAAAGAATATTCACATTCTCTAAATAGTAACTCCGAACACAAAAATAACTGATGTTGAAATATGCCGTCAATAAAGTGTTGTTGACGTAGACTCTATCCACCCTTAACGTTCAATAAAACAAATAATTTAGGTTAAAATTATACACAATGCGATTTGAAATGTAATAAATAGATTATTTATCTGCTGGGCTCGATTTATATAGGGAAATCCTTCACTTGATGGTGGTCATGTTTGTTCCATTTTAAAGGAATAGTTACAACACTACCATCCCATGAAGGATTTCCCTATAAATGATCGCAGCAGTTAAATAATCTCTATATATCCATTATAGCTTCATCAATTTTATCATTTATGCATTTTGATCATGTGCTATTTGTGTAGGCGATTGTTGTCACGTGATCACTGTAGATTGTTATTGTCACATGATCGAACTGTAGACTTATTGTCACGTGGTCGCTGTGGAGATTGTTAGTCATGTGGTCGCTGTGGAAAGTGTTATTGCCACATGGTCGCTGTGGAGATTGTTATTGTCACATGATCGTTGTATAGGCTGTTGTCACGTGGTCGCTGTGGAGATTGTTATTGTCACATGATCGCCGTATAGACTGTTATTGTCACGTGGTCGCTGTGGAGATTGTTATTGTCACGTGGTTGCTGTGGAGACTGTTATTGTCACATGATCGCTGTATAGACTGTTATTGTCCGTGGTCGCTGTGGAGATTGTTATTGTCATGTGGTCGCTGTGGAGATTGTTATTGTCCGTGGTCGCTGTAGAGATTGTTATTGTCACATCATCGCTCTATAGACTGTTATTGTCACGTGGTCGCTGTGGAGATTGTTATTGTCAAGTGGTCGCTGTGGAGATTGTTATTGTCACATGATTGCTGTATCGAATGTTAGTCACGTGGTCGCTGTGGAGATTGTTATTGTCACGTTGTCGCTGTGGAGATTATTATTGTCACATGGTCACTGTATAGACATATTGTCACGTGGTCGCTGTGGAGATTATTATTGTCACATGATTGCTGTATAGACTGTTATTGTCACCTGGTCGCTGTGGAGATTGTTATTGTCACATGATTGCTGTATAGACTGTTATTGTCACCTGGTCGCTTTGGAGATTGTTATTGTCACGTGGTCGCTGTGGAGATTGTTATTGTCACATGATTGCCGTATAGACTGTTATTGTCACGTGGTCGCTGTGGAGAAATTAACCTTGGGTTATTGTCACATGATCGCTGTATAGACTGTTATTGTAATGTGGTCGCTGTGGAGATTGTTATTGTCACATGATTGCTGTATCGAATGTTAGTCACGTGGTCGCTGTGGAGATTGTTATTGTCACGTGGTCGCTGTGGAGATTATTATTGTCACATGGTCGCTGTATAGACTTATTGTCACGTGGTCGCTGTGGAGATTATTATTGTCACATGATCGAATTGTAATGTGGTCGCTGTGGAGATTGTTATTGTCACGTGGTCGCTGTGGAGATTGTTATTGTCACATGATTGCTGTATAAACTGTTATTGTCACGTGGTCGCTGTGGAGATTGTTATTGTCACGTGGTCGCTGTGGAGATTGTTATTGTCACATGATTGCTGTATAGACTGTTATTGTCACGTGGTCGCTGTGGAGATTGTTATTGTCATGTGGTCGCTGTGGAGACTGTTATTGTCACATGGTCGCTGTGGAGATTGTTATTGTCATGTGATTGCGGTGTAGATTATAATTGTCACTTGATTGCGGTGTTCGACAATTTATAAGATAGTTAGACTTGTTTTTGTTGACATAATTACAGAAATATTTTTTAACTGTTGCCTTTGTTATAGATTGAATTTTTGTTTTATTATTAAAGGTGATTGATTCGATTTGTAGTGAGGTATTATCTTAAACCCCAAAATTATACATTTAATAAAACCCTTACCCTTCTATGAATGCATAATGGACTGACCTTTTGTTAAATTTGGACCTTTCCATTTATGATACAAAGGGTTGTTTTGGAGAAATGACTGATGAGCAGCCAGAAAGTGTACACCCTGATCAGCCTGCGAGTTCTGAGTTCACACTGCATGCAAAGGCTATTGTGGTCATAGCATGAACAGTTATTTCAAAGGACTATATGCGTCGAGCATTTGTACATTTTCTTTCCAGCAGGAAAGTATTTGTTAGAAAATTTGATTCAACGTCTTCAGTCTTCAACGTTGGTCGGTCTTCAACGTTGTTTCAACGTTTGGTTTTCAACGTTGTTTCAACGTCAGAATTTCAACGTTGATTCAACGTCAGAATTTCAACGTCCAATCACCTTTCAAATCCAACTAAAAATCAACGTTGATTCAACATTGGTACCTGACGTTGATTCAACGTTGATTCAACGTTGTTGTGCCCACTGGGATGACAACATTAACAGGGGCAGATAAAGGATTATGAAGACAACGTTAACAGGGGCAGATAAAGGATTATAATGATATCATAAACAGGGAAGGATAAATGTGAGAACAAGTTTGACGTTTTAAATTGTATTTGCTCTGACTGTGATAATATGTACTGTCTGTGTGACGGGCTTGTTTTCTATTCTGCATCTGTAAGTATTTGTAATACATTCTCTGTTTTAAAGTCAAACGTCCAATATTATTTACCTAATGAATCTCGTGATCTTTGTACTATGGAACGTTTATTGACCATATCGACTGTTGATAAATACTGTTATAAAATTTCCGACTCAACGCAGTCAATCGAAGATATTTTAATTAGTAATTCAGATAATTATTCTGGAAGCATATGTACCAGTAGAAATTGTATACAATGCGAGAATTTAGAATTATCTTCTTGTGAAGATACGATTAATTTATGTGAGTCGAGGAAATTGCCGGTTGTTTCAACATCTGCAGATAATAATTCTGACACTATAGATGATACATTGCTATTGTCAAATAATGAACAGTGTGTAAGTGTATTAGATAATGAATATTTGAAAGATAATGTTGTACAAAATCAATTTAATTTTAAAAACAAAGGTTTACATGTTGTAGGATTAAATATACAGCATATTTTACCAAAGCTAGATGAACTGAAATGTATGATGTATCAGTCTAAATCAATTGATATATTAGGTTTGTATGAAACGTTTTTAAATGACACTATCAACATCAAAGACTTACATATTGATGGATATTATACTGAGAGAATGGATCGTGCAAATGGTAAGAAGGGTGGTGGTTTACTGATTTACATTGCCAATAATATTTGTTATTCACGTAGAGCTGACATTGAAACTACTCATATTGAATCATTGTGGATTCAAAACAATGTTGCTAATAACAAACCATTTTTGCTAAATTGTGTCTACAGGCCACCTTATTCGCCACAATCTTGGATAGATAATTACGAAACACAATTAGCCCGGGTAGATTATTTAAAATTAGAAACAAATGTAATTGGTGATTTCAATATTGAATATTTTCCAGGCGAAGGTTTCAAAAATACGAAATGGAATGCTGTTGTTCTTGATTATGGGTTTTCGCAAGTTATTAAATCACCAACAAGAGTAACAAAGAATTCATCAACTATAATAGACCATATTTATAGTACAAATCCAGAAAATTTAAGCGAAATTAATGTACCATCGTATTGTATTAGTGATCACTTTCCTGTTACATTCATAAGAAATATTAAGTATGGACTAATTAAAGAAAATACCCATAAACGTATGACCTATAGATGTTATAATAATTTTGATGAAACTAGTTTTTGTCTTGATTTACGAAATAGCTGTCTTGAAGTTTCCGAAATGTTTGCTGATCCAAATGATTCATTACATTTCTTGTATAAACAAATAAATGCTGTTTTAGCTGAACATGCTCCAATTAAAACAAAACGAATAAAAACTAAAGCTCTTCCAGGATGGTACACTGATGAAATTCACAGAGCAAGGGCGCTCAGAGATTTAAATCATAAATTAAAAAAGTGGGATCAATATAAAATGTGGAGAAATAAAACAACATCATTAATTAAAAAAGAAAAGAAAATATTTTTCAACAAAGCTGTTCTTAAAAATAAAAACTCAACATATATTTGGAAAAATCTCAAAACAATTTCGAACAATGTTGACAGTGAATTAACTATACCTAAACAAATTGTAATCGATGGCAAAGTGATTGAAGGACTCCCAAATATTATAAATGCGTTTAATGAGCATTTCGTTAATGCTTCTAAAAAGTTAAACAAAGTTAAGTACATACATGTATACATATGAAAAACTTACGGTGGAACGCATTGTTGGCTTGTCATGGCTTGTACATGCAACTTCTGGGCTCACTTGAGAAGCGATTAACGTTGTGTCTTGATACAGGTTTGCTGCAATAATTATAACAATAGTCATATTAACAATCATAACAACAAGCCAGATAATATTGTACATATTCTATACGTATTACTATTATGAATAATAATCATATGTACTATCAGATCGCGTAAAAATCTAAGTTATCTCTGTTTGTCCTATT
>JAWPHD010016521.1:0-49374 GCA_037043455.1 Cyrtodaria siliqua
TAGGATAACACACAGATGATCATGTCTATATGAATATACATTACTATGCAATATAAGTATAGCACACAGATGACCATGTCTATATGAATATGCATTACTATGCAATATAAGGATAAAATACAGATGATCATGTCTATATGAATATACATTACTATGCAGTATAAGGATAACACACAGATGATCATGTGTCTATATGAATATACGTTACTATGCAGTATAAGTATAACACACAGATGATCATGTCTATATGAATATACATTACTATGCAATATAAGGATAACACACAGATATCATGTCTATATGAATATACATTACTTTGCAGTATAAGTATAACACACAGATGATCATGACTATATGAATATACATTACTATGCAATATAAGGATAACACACAGATGATCATGTCTATAGTGCATATACATTA
Source organism: Cyrtodaria siliqua (assembly GCA_037043455.1). Taxonomy (NCBI): domain Eukaryota; kingdom Metazoa; phylum Mollusca; class Bivalvia; order Adapedonta; family Hiatellidae; genus Cyrtodaria; species Cyrtodaria siliqua. The sequence goes on from JAWPHD010016521.1 coordinate 424, forward strand.
CTATGCAGTATAAGGATAACACACAGATGATCATGTCTATTTGAATATACATTACTGTGCAGTATTAGTATAACACACAGATGATCATGTCTATATGAATATACATTACTATGCAGTATAAGGATAACACACAGATAAGCATGTCTATATGATTACACATTACTATGCAATATAAGGATAACACACAGATGATCATGTCTATATGAATATACATTACTCTGCAATATAAGGATAACACACAGATGATCATGTCTATATGAATATACATTACTATGCAGTATAAGTATAACACACAGATGACCATGTCTATATATATATACATTACTATGCAATATAAGGATAACACACAGATGATCATGTCTATATGAATATTACATTACTATGCAGTATAAGTATAACACACAGATGACCATGTCTATATATATATACATTACTATGCAATATAAGGATAACACACAGATGACCATATCTATATGAATATACATTACTATGCAGTATAAGTATAACACACAGATGATCATGTCTATATGAATATACATTAGTATGCAGTATATGTATAACACACACAGATGATCATTTGTCTATATGAATATACATTACTATGCAGTATAAGGATAACACACAGATATCATGTCTATATGAATATACATTACTATGCAGTATAAGGGATAACACACAGATGATCATGTCTATATGAATATACATTACTATGCAGTATAAGGATATTACACATATGACCATGTCTATATGAATATACATTACTATGCAATATAAGGATAACACACAGATGATCATGTCTATATGAATATACATTAGTATGCAGTATAAGGATAACACACAGATGATCATGTCTATATGAATATACGTTACTATGCAATATAAGGATAGACACACAGATGATCATGTCTATATGAATATACATTACTATGCAATAAAAGGATAACACACAGATGATCAGTCTATATGAATATACATTACTATGCAGTATAAGTATAACACACAGATGACCATGTCTATATGAATATACATTACTATGCAATATAAGGATTACACACAGATTGATCATGTCTATATGAATATACATTACTATGCAATATACGTATAACACACAGATGATCATGTCTATATGAAGTATACATTACTATGCAGTATACGTATAACACACAGATGATCATGTCTATATGAATATACATTACTATGCAGTATACGTATAACACACAGATGATCATGTCTATATGAATATACATTACTATGCAGTATACGTATAACACACAGATGACTATTTCTATATGAATATACATTACTATGCAGTATAAGGATAAAACACAGATGATCATGTCTATATGAATATACATTACTATGCATTATAAGTATAACACACAGATGACCATGTCTGTATGAATATACATTACTTGCAATATAAGGATAACACACAGATGATCATGTCTATATGAATATACATTACTATGCAGTATAACGATAACACAGATGATCATGTCTGTATGAATATACATTACTATGCAGTATAAGTATAACACACAGATGACCATGTCTATATAAATATACATTACTAGGCAATATAAGGATAACACACAGATGATCATGTCTATATGCATATACATTACTATGCAGTATACGTATAACACACAGATGATCATGTCTATATGAATATACATTACTATGCAATATAAGGATAACACACAGATGATCATGTCTATATGAATATACATTACTATGCTTATACGTATAACACACAGATGACTATGTCTATAGTGAATATACATTACTATGCAGTATAAGGATAACACAGATATCATGTCTATATGAATATACATTACTATGCAGTATAAGGATAACACACAGATGATCATGTCTATATGAATATACATTACTATGCAGTATAAGGATAACACACAGATGATCATGTCTATATGAATATACATTACTATGCAATATAAGGATAACACACATATGATCATGTCTATATGAATATACATTACTATACAGTATAAGTATAACACACAGATGACCATGTCTATATGAATATACATTAATATGCAATATAAGGATAACACACAGATGATCAGTCTATATGAATATACATTACTATGTAGTATAAGTATAACACACAGATGACATGTCTATATGAATATACGTTACTATGCAATATAAGTATAGCACACAGATGACCATGTCTATATGAATATGCATTACTATGCAATATAAGGATAAAATACAGATGATCATGTCTATATAATATACATTACTATGCAGTATAAGTATAACACACAGATGACCATGTCTATATGAATATACATTACTATGCAGTATAAGGATAACACACAGATGATCATGTCTATATGAATATACATTACTATGCAATATAATGATAACACACAGATGATCATGTCTATATGAAGATACATTACTATGCAGTATAAGGATAACACACAGATGATCATGTCTATATGAATATACATTACTAGTGCAGTATAAGTATAACACACAGATGATCAGGTCTATATGAATATACATTACTATGCAGTATAAGTATAACACACACAGATGAGCATGTCTATATGAATATACATTACTATGCAATATAAGGATAACACACAGATGATCATGTCTATATGAATATACATTACTATCAGTATAAGGATAATACACAGATGATCATGTCTATATGAATAGTACATTACTATGCAGTATAAGTATAACACACAGATGGCCATGTCTATATGAATATACATTACTATGCAATAGAAGGATAACACACAGATGATCATGTCTATATGCATATACATTACTATGCAGTATAAGGATAACACACTGATGATCATGTCTATTTGAATATACATTACTATGCAGTATTAGTATAACACACAGATGATCATGTCTATATGAATATACATAACTATGCAGTATAAGGATAACACACAGATGAGCATGTCTATATGATTACACATTACTATGCAATATAAGGATTACACACAGATGATCATGTCTATATGAATATACATTACTATGCAATATAAGGATAACACACAGATGATCATGTATATATGAATATACATTACTATGCAGTGTAAGTATAACACACAGATGACCATGTCTATATGAATATACATTACTATGCAGTATAAGTATAACATACAGATGATCATGTCTATATGAATATACATTAGTATGCAGTATATTATAACACACACAGATGATCATGTGTCTATATGAATATACATTACTATGCAGTATAAGGATAACACACAGATGATCATGTCTATATGAATATACATTACTATGCAGTATAAGGATAACACACAGATGATCATGTCTATATGAATGATACATTACTATGCAGTATAAGGATAACACACATATGACCATGTCTATATGAATATACATTACTATGCAATATAAGGATAACACACAGATGATCATGTCTATATGAATATACATTACTATGCATATAAGTATAACACACAGATGATCATGTCTATATGAGATATACATTAGTTTGCAGTATAAGGATAAAACACAGATGATCATGTCTATATAATATACATTACTATGCAGTATAAGTATAACACACAGATGACCATGTCTATATGAATATACATTACTATGCAATATAAGGATAACACACAGATGATCATGTCTATATGAATATACATTACTATGCAGTATAAGGATAACACACAGATGATCATGTCTGTATGAATATACATTACTATGCAGTATAAGTATAACACACAGATGACCATGTATAGTATGAATATACATTACTATGCAATATAAGGATAACACACAGATGATCATGTCTATATGCATATACATTACTATGCAGTATAAGGATAACACACAGATGATCATGTCTATATGAATTATACAGTACTATGCAGTATTAGTATAACACACAGATGATCATGTCTATATGAATATACATTACTATGCAATATAAGGATAACACACAGATGATCATGTCTATATGAATATACATTACTCTGCAGTATGAGTGATAACACACAGATGACCATGTCTATATGAATATACATTACTATGCAGTATAAGTATAACACACAGATGATCATGTCTATATGAATATACATTAATATGCAGTATAAGTATAACACACACAGATGATCATGTCTATATGAATATACATTACTATGCAATATAAGGATAACACACAGATATCATGTCTATATGAATATACATTACTATGCAATATAAGGATAACACACAGATGATCCTTATAACACACAGATGATCATGTCTATATGAATATACATTACTATGCAGTATAAGGATAACACACAGATGATCATGTCTATATGAATATACATTACTATGCAGTATAAGTATAACACACATATGACCATGTCTATATGAATATACATTAGTATGCAGTATAAAGATAACACACAGATGATCATGTCTATATGAATATACATTACTATGTAATATAAGGATAACACACAGATGATCATGTCTATATGAATATACATTACTATGTAATATAATATAACACACAGATGATCATGTCTATATGAATATACATTACTATGTAATATAAGGATAACACACAGATGATCATGTCTATATGAATATACATTACTATGCAGTATAAGTATAACACACAGATGATCATGTCTATATGAATATACATTAGTATGCAGTATAAGATAACACACAGATGATCATGTCTATATGAATATACATTACTATGCAATATAAGATAACACACAGATGATCATGTCTATATTGAATATACATTACTATGCAGTATAAGGATAACACACAGATGATCATGTCTATATAAATATACATTACTATCCAATATAAGGATAACACACAGATGATCATGTCTATATGAATATACATTACTATGCAGTATAAGGTATAACACACAGATGATCATGTCTATATGAATATACATTACTATGCAGTATAAGTATAACACACAGATGACCATGTCTATATGAATATACATTACTATGCAAGTATAAGGATAACACACAGATGATCATGTCTATATCATATACATTACTATGCAGTATAAGGATAACACACAGATGATCATTCTATATGAATATGACATTACTATGCAGTATTAGTATAACACACAGATGATCATGTCTATATGAATATACATTACTATCAGTATAAGTATAACACACAGATGATCATGTCTATATGAATATTACATTACTATGCAAGTATAAGGTAGAACACACAGATGATCATGTCTATATATACATTACTATGCAGTATAAGGATAACACACAGATGATCATGTCTATATGATTATACATTACTATGCAGTATTAGTTATACACACAGATGATCATGTCTATATGAATATACATTACTATGCAGTATAGTATACACACACAGATGATCAGTCTATTGAATATACATTACTATGCATATAAGGATAACACTCAGATGATCATGTCTATATGAATATACAATTACTATGCAGTATAAGATAACACACAGATGATCATGTCTATTTGATATACATTACTATGCAGTATAAGGTTAACACACAGATGATCATGTCTATAGAATATACATTACTTATGCAGTATAAGTATAACACACAGATGATCATGTATATAGGTATATACATTACTATGCATATAAGTATAACACACAGATACCAGTGTCTAGTATGAATATACATTACTATCAGTATAGGATAACACACAGATGACCATGTCATTATGAATATACATTACTATGCATATAAGGATACACACAGATATCATGTCTATATGAATATACATTATATGCAGTATAAGGAGTAACACACATGATCATGTCTATAATGATACATTACTATGCATTATAAGTATACTCACAGATGATATCATTCTATATGATATACATTACTATGCAGTTAGTATGATACACACAGATGATCTGTATTTGATAGTACATTACTATTCTAGATTTATAACACACAGATATCATGTCTTATAATATACATTACTATCATATAGATAACACACAGATGAGCATGTCTTATTGAATAGTTCTAGTCAGTTATAAGGTATAACACACAGAGATACATGTCGTTTATTAATTCATTACTATGCATTATAGGATAACTCACAGATATCATGTCTAGATGTAGAACTATTACGATGCATATAAGTATACACTCTATTGATCATGTCTATATGAAGTATTAGTCTGATGAATTAGTTAAATAGACATCATGTCTTTATATTAGTTCATTACGTGCAGTATAGAGTTAACTACAGGATCATGGCTATATATACATTCTGCAGTATAAGTATTACACTACTTATGATCATGGCTATAGTATATACATTACTTGCTTGATATGATTACACACAAGTGACCATGTCGTATTGATAGTCAGTACTTGTAGTATAGGTGAATTAACACTCAGATATCATGTCTAGTAGATTCAGTGTCTAGTATTAAGTGTATAGACACTAGTGCATTCTTTATATATTAATAATTAGTATTATAGTAGTTACTCACTGAGATCATGTCTATTGTATATTATTTACTAGTGCAGTTATAGGTATGTACTATCATAGTTGAGATGGATTTATGTTCTAGAGTCTTAGAGTCTGATTGTTTAACATTTCTTGAATATCTGGATACTTGTATTTCATATATCATGTGATATTCTTTATACAGTTCAGATTAGTTGAGTAACACACAGATGATAATGTCTATATGAGTATTGACGAGTTTATTATTACTATAAGTAGTGTCTGAGTATATATTAACAGAGGTATTGAGTTATGTAACCTAATTGATTCATTGTAGATTTACTTGAGTAGTGTTTACACACAAGGATAGTCTTTGATATATTGTACGATCAGTTTATGTTAACAGTGACGAGTTAGTTTAATTAATAGTTCATGATTTGTATATTCATGATTGTCTAGTTTATATAATTTAAGAGGCTTAGTGAGTAGTACTACTTAGTGATTTGACATGTAGAGTGGAGATGTTTGTAGTTATGAGTGTCTAGTATGTTGGTTGTTCAGTTATTAGATATTATAGTGTCTTTATTGAGGATTTATGTGTAGTTAATGTTATTAGTATGAGTTTATCGATTCATATAGTTAGTTATTTGTTGGTGATTCAGTTAGCTATTGTAAGTGTAGGTTCGATAGATCTGGTCTTATTGTGTTTCTATTAGATGTTAGGTATGATAGGTGAGGCATTGTGTTCTGAGTAAGGCATATTACTGTATTGCAGATAGTAATTGATCAGTCTTGTTGATTTGATGCTGTAGGTGATTAAGGAGTCATTAGAGTGCTTGTAGTATTCATGTATGTGAGTGTTTGCTGTTACTGATGTCTGGGGTGTGACTGTACGATTAGTTATTGTTGATAGTAGTTGAAGTAGTCGGTGGTGGGTGAAGGTGTAGGTATTGTGCATTATGATGTTCGTTGTACGTTATGAAGTTGTATTGTTATGTTTATTCAGGTGAGTGTAGGATTATTGTGTGTGAGGGTGTTAGTTTATGATTGCAGTTTTGAGTTCTGTTACTGTGTTGTTGTGATCAGTAGTGTAGACTTTTAGCTGTGTATCTGTTTTGCTGATAGGACGTATGCTTTATCAGTTAGGTTGTGTACGTTATCTGAGTAGGGTTGATGTCTTAGACTGTTTCTTATGTGTTATCCTTGATGCAGTGTATTAGGTATTGCTTGATTGCATGCTGTGGTGTTCGTTATTGCATAGTTTAGAGGATAGATGACTTCTGTGGTTAGCCGTTACGTGCAGAGTATGTATATTCAGTTAGACAGTATCATGCTGGTGTTATACGTTAGTACTACTTGATTATTGTAGTATCTATAGACATGTCATCTGGTGTGTATCCTTAGTACTGCTTAGTATTGATTTCATATAACATGGTCATGAGTGTGTTGATACTTAGTACTGCATAGGTAAGTTTATTCATGATACATATCAGCTGTGGTTATCCTTATACTGCATAGTAAGTGTATTATTATAGACATGATCATCTGGTGTTTATCCTTATAGTGCATGAGTAAGTATATTCATATAACTGATCATCTGTGTGTTATACTTAGACTGCATAGTAATGTATATTCATATAGACATGATCATCTGTGTGTATCCTTATTCTGCATAGTAATGTTGTATTCATATAGACATGGTCATCTGTGGTTAGTACTTATTCTGCATAGTAATGTATATTCATATAGACATGATCATCTGTGTGTTATCCTTATATTGCATAGTAATGTTATTCATATAACATGATCATCTGTGTTATACTTATACTGCATAGTATGTTAGTCATATAGACATGATCATCTGTGTTATCCTTATACTGCATAGTAAGTGTAGATTCATATAACATGATCATCTGTGTTTATCCTTAGAGTGCATAGTAATGTATATTCATATAGACATGATCATCTGTGTTATCCTTATACTGCATACTAATTATAGTCATATAGACATGATCATCTGGTTGTATACTTATACTGCATAGTAATGTATATTCATAATGACATGGTCATCTGTGGTTGATCCTTATACTGCATAGTAATGTATATTCATATAGACATGGTCATCTGTGTGTTATACTTATACTGCATATAATGTATAGTTCATATATACATGATCATCTGTGTGTTATCCTTATACTGCATAATAATGTATATTCATATAGACATATCATCTGTGTGTTATCCTTATACTGCATAGTATTGTATATTCATATAGACATGATCATATGTTGTTATCCTTATACTGCATAGTATTGTATAGTCATATAGACATGATCATCTGTGTGTTATCCTTATATTGCATAGTAATGTATATTCATATAGACATGATCATCTGTGTGGTTATACTTATACTGGCATAGTAATGTATATTCATATAACATGATCATCTGTGTGTTATACTTATACTGCATAGTAATGTATATTCATATAGACATGATCATCTGTGTGTTATCCTTATACTGCATAGTAATGTAGTTCAGATAGACATGATCATCTGTGTGTTATCCTTATATTGCATAGTAATGTATATTCATATAGACATGATCATCTGGTGTTATACTTATACTGCATAGTAATGTATATTCATATAGACATGATCATCTGTGTGTTATACTAATACTGCATAGTAATGTATATTCATATAGACATGATCATCTGTGTGTTATCCTTATACTGCATAGTAATGTATATGCATATAGACATGATCATCTGTGTTTATCCTTATATTGCATAGTAATGTATATTCATATAGACATGGTCATCTGTGTGTTATACTTATACTGCATAGTAATGTATATTCATATAGACATGATCATCTGTGTGTTATACTTATACTGCATAGTAATGTATATTCATATAGACATGATCATCTGTGTGTTATCCTTATATTGGATAGTAATGTATATTTATATAGACATGATCATCTGTGTGTTATCCTTTTACTGCATAGTAATGTATATTCATATAGACATGATCATCTGTGTGTTATCCTTATATTGCATAGTAATGTATATTCATATAGACATGATCATCTGTGTGTTATCTTTATACTGCATACTAATGTATATTCATATAGACATGATCATCTGTGTGTTATACTTATACTGCATAGTAATGTATATTCATATAGACATGATCATCTGTGTGTTATCCTTATATTACATAGTAATGTATATTCATATAGACATGATCATCTGTGTGTTGTTATACTTATATTACATAGTAATGTATATTCATATAGACATGATCATCTGTGTGTATCCTTATATTACATAGTAATGTATATTCATATAGACATGATCATCTGTGTGTTATCTTTATACTGCATACTAATGTATATTCATATAGACATGGTCATATGTGTGTTATACTTATACTGCATAGTAATGTATATTCATATAGACATGATCATCTGTGTGTTATCCTTATACTGCATAGTAATGTATATTCATATAGACATGATCATCTGTGTGTTATAAGGATCATCTGTGTGTTATCCTTATATTGCATAGTAATGTATATTCATATAGACATGATCATCTGTGTGTTATCCTTATATTGCATAGTAATGTATATTCATATAGACATGATCATCTGTGTGTTATACTTATACTGCATATTAATGTATATTCATATAGACATGATCATCTGTGTGTTATACTTATACTGCATAGTAATGTATATTCATATAGACATGGTCATCTGTGTGTTATACTCATACTGCAGAGTAATGTATATTCATATAGACATGATCATCTGTGTGTTATCCTTATATTGCATAGTAATGTATATTCATATAGACATGATCATCTGTGTGTTATACTAATACTGCATAGTAATGTATATTCATATAGACATGATCATCTGTGTGTTATCCTTATACTGCATAGTAATGTATATGCATATAGACATGATCATCTGTGTGTTATCCTTATATTGCATAGTAATGTATATTCATATATACATGGTCATCTGTGTGTTATACTTATACTGCATAGTAATGTATATTCATACAGACATGATCATCTGTTGTGTTATCCTTATACTGCATAGTAATGTATATTCATATAGACATGATCATCTGTGTGTTATCCTTATATTGCATAGTAATGTATATTCATATAGACATGGTCATCTGTGTGTTATACTTATACTGCATAGTAATGTATATTCATATAGACATGATCATCTGTTGTTTATCCTTATACTGCAAACTAATGTATATTCATATAGACATGATCATCTGTGTGTTATACTTATACTGCATAGTAATGTATATTCATATAGACATGATCATCTGGTGTTATCCTTATATTGCATAGTAATGTATATTCATATAGACATGGTCATATGTGTGTTATCCTTATACTGCATAGTAATGTATATTCATATAGACATGATCATCTGTGTGTTATCCTTATACTGCATAGTAATGTATATTCATATAGACATGATCATCTGTGTGTTATCCTTATACTGCATAGTAATGTATATTCATATAGACACATGATCATCTGTGTGTGTTATACATATACTGCATACTAATGTATATTCATATAGACATGATCATCTGTATGTTATACTTATACTGCATAGTAATGTATATTCATATAGACATGGTCATCTGTGTGTTATACTTACACTGCATAGTAATGTATATTCATATATACATGATCATCTGTGTGTTATCCTTATATTGCATAGTAATGTATATTCATATAGACATGATCATCTGTGTGTAATCCTTATATTGCATAGTAATGTGTAATCATATAGACATGCTCATCTGTGTGTTATCCTTATACTGCATAGTTATGTATAGTTCATATAGACATGATCATCTGTGTGTTATACTAATACTGCATAGTAATGTATATTCAAATAGACATGATCATCTGTGTGTTATCCTTATACTGCATAGTAATGTATATGCATATAGACATGATCATCTGTGTGTTATCCTTATATTGCATAGTAATGTATATTCATATAGACATGGCCATCTGTGTGTTATACTTATACTGCATAGTAATGTATATCATATAGACATGATCATCTGTGTATTATCCTTATACTGCATAGTAATGTATATTCATATAGACATGATCATCTGTGTGTTATCCTTATATTGCATAGTAATGTATATTCATATAGACATGATCATCTGTGTGTGTTATACTTATACTGCATAGTAATGTATATTCATATAGACATGATCATCTGTGTGTTATACTTATACTGCATAGTAATGTATATTCATATAGACATGATCATCTGTGTGTTATCCTTATACTGCATAGTAATGTATATTCATATAGACATGATCATCTGTGTGTTATCATTATATTGCATAGTAATGTATATTCATATAGACATGATCATCTGTGTGTTATCCTTATACTGCATAGTAATGTATATTCATATAGACATGGTCATCTGTGTGTTATACTTATACTGCATAGTAATGTATATTCAATAGACATGATCATCTGTATTTTATCCTTATATTGCATAGTAATGCATATTCATATAGACATGGTCATCTGTGTGCTATACTTATATTGCATAGTAACGTATATTCATATAGACATGCTCATCTGTGTGTTATACTTATACTACATAGTAATGTATATTCATATAGACCTGATCATCTGTGTGTTATCCTTATATTGCATATTAATGTATATTCATATAGACATGGTCATCTGTGTGTTATACTTATACTGTATAGTAATGTATATTCATATAGACATGATCATATGTGTGTTATCCTTATATTGCATAGTAATGTATATTCATATAGACATGATCATCTGTGTGTTATCCTTATACTGCATAGTAATGTATATTCATATAGACATGATCATCTGTGTGTTATCCTTATACTGCATAGTAATGTATATTCATATAGACATGATCATCTGTGTGTTATCCTTATACTGCATAGTAATGTATATTCATATAGACATAGTCATCTGTGTGTTATACGTATACTGCATAGTAATGTATATTCATATAGACATGATCATCTGTGTGTTATCCTTATATTGCATAGTAATGTATATTCATATAGACATGATCATCTGTGTGTTATACGTATACTGCATAGTAATGTATATGCATATAGACATGATCATCTGTGTGTTATCCTTATATTGCATAGTAATGTATATTTATATAGACATGGTCATCTGTGTGTTATACTTATACTGCATAGTAATGTATATTCATACAGACATGATCATCTGTGTGTTATCGTTATACTGCATAGTAATGTATATTCATATAGACATGATCATCTGTGTGTTATCCTTATATTGCAAAGTAATGTATATTCATACAGACATGGTCATCTGTGTGTTATACTTATAATGCATAGTAATGTATATTCATATAGACATGATCATCTGTGTTTTATCCTTATACTGCATAGTAATGTATATTCATATAGACATAGTCATCTGTGTGTTATACGTATACTGCATAGTAATGTATATTCATATAGACATGATCATCTGTGTGTTATACGTATACTGCATAGTAATGTATATTCATATAGACATGATCATCTGTGTGTTATACGTATACTGCATAGTAATGTATATTCATATAGACATGATCATCTGTGTGTTATACGTATATTGCATAGTAATGTATATTCATATAGACATGATCATCTGTGTGTAATCCTTATATTGCATAGTAATGTATATTCATATAGACATGGTCATCTGTGTGTTATACTTATACTGCATAGTAATGTATATTCATATAGACATGATCATCTGTGTGTTATCCTTTTATTGCATAGTAATGTATATTCATATAGACATGATCATCTGTGTGTTATCCTTATATTGCATAGTAACGTATATTCATATAGACATGATCATCTGTGTGTTATCCTTATACTGCATACTAATGTATATTCATATAGACATGATCATCTGTGTGTTATCCTTATATTGCATAGTAATGTATATTCATATAGACATGGTCATATGTGTAATATCCTTATACTGCATAGTAATGTATATTCATATAGACATGATCATCTGTGTGTTATCCTTATACTGCATAGTAATGTATATTCATATAGACATGATCATCTGTGTGTTATCCTTATACTGCATAGTAATGTATATTCATATAGACAAATGATCATCTGTGTGTGTTATACATATACTGCATACTAATGTATATTCATATAGACATGATCATCTGTGTGTTATACTTATACTGCATAGTAATGTATATTCATATAGATATGGTCATCTGTGTGTTATCCTTATATTGCATAGTAATGTATATATATATAGACATGGTCATCTGTGTGTTATACTTATACTGCATAGTAATGTATATTCATATAGACATGATCATCTGTGTGTTATCCTTATATTGCATAGTAATGTATATATATATAGACATGGTCATCTGTGTGTTATACTTATACTGCATAGTAATGTATATTCATATAGACATGATCATCTGTGTGTTATCCTTATATTGCAGAGTAATGTATATTCATATAGACATGATCATCTGTGTGTTATCCTTATATTGCATAGTAATGTGTAATCATATAGACATGCTTATCTGTGTGTTATCCTTATACTGCATAGTAATGTATATTCATATAGACATGATCATCTGTGTGTTATACTAATACTGCACAGTAATGTATATTCAAATAGACATGATCATCTGTGTGTTATCCTTATACTGCATAGTAATGTATATGCATATAGACATGATCATCTGTGTGTTATCCTTATATTGCATAGTAATGTATATTCATATAGTCATGATCATCTGTGTGTTATACTTATACTGCAAAGTAATGTATATTCATATAGACATGATCATCTGTGTGTTATCCTTATATTGCATAGTAATGTATATTCATATAGACATGATCATCTGTGTGTTATACTTATACTGCATAGTAACGTATATTCATATAGACACATGATCATCTGTGTGTTATCCTTATACTGCATAGTAATGTATATTCATATAGACATGATCATCTGTATTTTATCCTTATATTGCATAGTAATGCATATTCATATAGACATGGTCATCTGTGTGCTATACTTATATTGCATAGTAATGTATATTCATATAGACATGATCATCTGTGTGTTATCCTTATACTGCATAGTAATGTATATTCATATAGACATGATCATCTGTGTGTTATCCTTATATTGCATAGTAATGTATATTCATATAGACATGATCATCTGTGTGTTATCCTTATATTGCATATTAATGTATATTCATATAGACATGATCATCTGTGTGTTATCCTTATACTGCATAGTAATGTATATTCATATAGACATAGTCATCTGTGTGTTATACGTATACTGCATAGTAATGTATATTCATATAGACATGATCATCTGTGTGTTATCCTTATATTGCATAGTAATGTATATACATATAGACATGATCATCTGTGTGTTATACATATACTGCAGAGTAATGTATATGCATACAGACATGATCATCTGTGTGTTATCCTTATATTGCATAGTAATGTATATTCATATAGACATGGTCATCTGTGTGTTATACTTATACTGCATAGTAATGTATATTCATATAGACATGATCATCTGTGTGTTATCCTTATACTGCATAATAATGTATATTCATATAGACATGATCATCTGTGTGTTATACTTATACTGCATAGTAATGTATATTCATACAGACATGATCATCTGTGTGTTATCCTTATACTGCATAGTAATGTATATTCATATAGACATGATCATCTGTGTGTTATCCTTATACTGCAAAGTAATGTATATTCATATAGACATAGTCATCTGTGTGTTATACGTATACTGCATAGTAATGTATATTCATATAGACATGATCATCTGTGTGTTATCCTTATATTGCATAGTAATGTATATTCATATAGACATGATCATCTGTGTGTTATACGTATACTGCATAGTAATGTATATCCATATAGACATGATCATCTGTGTGTAATCCTTATATTGCATAGTAATGTATATTCATATAGACATGGTCATCTGTGTGTTATACTTATACTGTATAGTAATGTATATTCATATAGACAAGATCATCTGTGTGTTATCCTTATATTGCATAGTAATGTGTATTCATATAGACATGATCATCTGTGTTTTATACTTATACTGCATAGTAATGTATATTCATATAGACATGATCATCTGTGTGTTATACTTATACTGCATAGTAATGTATATTCATATAGACATGATCATCTGTGTGTTATCCTTATATTGCATAGTAATGTATATTTATATAGACATGATAATCTGTGTATTATCCTTATACTGCATAGTAATGTATATTCATATAGACATGATCATCTGTGTGTTATCCTTATATTGCATAGTAATGTATATTCATATAGACATGATCATCTGTGTGTTATCCTTATACTGCATACTAATGTATATTCATATAGACATGATCATCTGTGTGTTATACTTATACTGCATAGTAATGTATATTCATATAGACATGATCATCTGTGTGTTATCCTTATATTGCATAGTAATGTATATTCATATAGACATGGTCATCTGTGTGTTATACTTATACTGCATAGTAATGTATATTCATATAGACATGATCATCTGTGTGTTATCCTTATACTGCATAGTAATGTATATTCATATAGACATGATCATCTGTGTGTTATCCTTATATTGCATAGTAATGTATATTCATATAGACATGATCATCTGTGTGTGTTATACTTATACTGCATAGTCATGTATATTCATATAGACATGATCATCTGTGTGTTATACTTATACTGCATAGTAATGTATATTCAAACAGACATGATCATCTGTGTGTTATCCTTATACTGCATAGTAATGTATATTCATATAGACATGATCATCTGTGTGTTATCCTTATATTGCATAGTAATGTATATTCATATAGACAAGGTCATCTGTGTGTTATACTTATACTGCATAGTAATGTATATTCATATAGACATGATCATCTGTGTGTTATCCTTATACTGCATAGTAATGTATATTCATATAGACATGGTCATCTGTGTGTTATACTTATACTGCATAGTAATGTATATTCATATAGACATGATCATCTGTATTTTATCCTTATATTGCATAGTAATGCATATTCATATAGACATGGTCATCTGTGTGCTATACTTATATTGCATAGTAACGTATATTCATATAGACATGCTCACCTGTGTTTTATACTTATACTACATAGTAATGTATATTCATATAGACCTGATCATCTGTGTGTTATCCTTATATTGCATATTAATGTATATTCATATAGACATGGTCATCTGTGTGTTATACTTATACTGTATAGTAATGTATATTCATATAGACCTGATCATCTGTGTGTTATCCTTATATTGCATAGTAATGTATATTCATATAGACATGCTCATCTGTGTGTTAGACTTATACTACATAGTAATGTATATTCATATAGACCTGATCATCTGTGTGTTATACTTATATTGCATAGTAATGTATATTCATATAGACATGATCATCTGTGTGTTATCCTTATACTGCATACTAATGTATATTCATATAGACATGATCATCTGTATGTTATACTTATACTGCATAGTAATGTATATTCATATAGACCTGATCATCTGTGTGTTATACTTATATTGCATAGTAATGTATATTCATATAGACCTGATCATCTGTGTGTTATCCTTATACTGCATACTAATGTATATTCATATAGACATGATCATCTGTATGTTATACTTATACTGCATAGTAATGTATATTCATATAGACATGGTCATCTGTGTGTTATACTTACACTGCATAGTAATGTATATTCATATAGACATGATCATCTGTGTGTTATCCTTATATTGCATAGTAATGTATATTCATATAGACATGATCATCTGTGTGTTATCCTTATATTGCATAGTAATGTGTAATCATATAGACATGCTCATCTGTGTGTTATCCTTATACTGCATAGTAATGTATATTCATATAGACATGATCATCTGTGTGTTATACTTATACTGCATAGTAATGTATATTCAAATAGACATGATCATCTGTGTGTTATCCTTATACTGCATAGTAATGTATATGCATATAGACATGATCATCTGTGTGTTATCCTTATATTGCATAGTAATGTATATTCATATAGACATGGCCATCTGTGTGTTATACTTATACTGCATAGTAATGTATATTCATATAGACATGATCATCTGTGTGTTATCCTTATATTGCATAGTAATGTATATTCATATAGACATGGTCATATGTGTGTTATACTTATACTGCATAGTAATGTATATTCATATAGACATGATCATCTGTGTGTTATCCTTATATTGCATAGTAATGTATATTCATATAGACATGATCATCTGTGTATTATCCTTATACTGCATAGTAATGTATATTCATATAGACATGATCATCTGTGTGTTATCCTTATATTGCATAGTAATGTATATTCATATAGACATGATCATCTGTGTGTGTTATACTTATACTGCATAGTAATGTATATTCATATAGACATGATCATCTGTGTGTTATACTTATACTGCATAGTAATGTATATTCATATAGACATGATCATCTGTGTGTTATCCTTATACTGCATAGTAATGTATATTCATATAGACATGATCATCTGTGTGTTATCATTATATTGCATAGTAATGTATATTCATATAGACAAGGTCATCTGTGTGTTATACTTATACTGCATAGTAATGTATATTCATATAGACATGATCATCTGTGTGTTATCCTTATACTGCATAGTAATGTATATTCATATAGACATGGTCATCTGTGTGTTATACTTATACTGCATAGTAATGTATATTCATATAGACATGATCATCTGTATTTTATCCTTATATTGCATAGTAATGCATATTCATATAGACATGGTCATCTGTGTGCTATACTTATATTGCATAGTAACGTATATTCATATAGACATGATCATCTGTGTGATATACTTATATTGCATAGTAACGTATATTCATATAGACATGCTCATCTGTGTGTTATACTTATATTGCATAGTAATGTATATTCATATAGACATGATCATCTGTGTGTTATACTTATATTGCATAGTAATGTATATTCATATAGACATGGTCATCTGTGTGTTATACTTATACTGTATAGTAATGTATATTCATATAGACATGATCATCTGTGTGTTATCCTTATATTGCATAGTAATGTATATTCATATAGACATGATCATCTGTGTGTTATACTTATATTGCATAGTAATGTATATTCATATAGACATGATCATCTGTGTGTTATCCTTATATTGCATAGTAATGTATATTCATATAGACATGATCATCTGTGTGTTATACTTATACTGCATAGTAATGTATATTCATATAGACATGGTCATCTGTGTGTTATACTTATATTGCATAGTAATGTATATTCATATAGACATGATCATCTGTGTGTTATCCTTATACTGCATAGTAATGTATATTCATATAGACATAGTCATCTGTGTGTTATACGTATACTGCATAGTAATGTATATTCATATAGACATGATCATCTGTGTGTTATCCTTATATTGCATAGTAATGTATATTCATATAGACATGATCATCTGTGTGTTATACGTATACTGCATAGTAATGTATATGCATATAGACATGATCATCTGTGTGTTATCCTTATATTGCATAGTAATGTATATTTATATAGACATGGTCATCTGTGTGTTATACTTATACTGCACAGTAATGTATATTCATACAGACATGATCATCTGTGTGTTATCGTTATACTGCATAGTAATGTATATTCATATAGACATGATCATCTGTGTGTTATCCTTATATTGCTAAGTAATGTATATTCATACAGACATGGTCATCTGTGTGTTATACTTATAATGCATAGTAATGTATATTCATATAGACATGATCATCTGTGTTTTATCCTTATACTGCATAGTAATGTATATTCATATAGACATAGTCATCTGTGTGTTATACGTATACTGCATAGTAATGTATATTCATATAGACATGATCATCTGTGTGTTATACGTATACTGCATAGTAATGTATATTCATATAGACATGATCATCTGTGTGTTATACGTATACTGCATAGTAATGTATATTCATATAGACATGATCATCTGTGTGTAATCCTTATATTGCATAGTAATGTATATTCATATAGACATGGTCATCTGTGTGTTATACTTATACTGCATAGTAATGTATATTCATATAGACATGATCATCTGTGTGTTATCCTTATATTGCATAGTAATGTATATTCATATAGACATGATCATCTGTGTGTTATCCTTATATTGCATAGTAACGTATATTCATATAGACATGATCATCTGTGTGTTATCCTTATACTGCATACTAATGTATATTCATATAGACATGATCATCTGTGTGTTATCCTTATACTGCATACTAATGTATATTCATATAGACATGATCATCTGTGTGTTATCCTTATATTGCATAGTAATGTATATTCATATAGACATGGTCATATGTGTAATATCCTTATACTGCATAGTAATGTATATTCATATAGACATGATCATCTGTGTGTTATCCTTATACTGCATAGTAATGTATATTCATATAGACATGATCATCTGTGTGTTATCCTTATACTGCATAGTAATGTATATTCATATAGACAAATGATCATCTGTGTGTGTTATACATATACTGCATACTAATGTATATTCATATAGACATGATCATCTGTGTGTTATACTTATACTGCATAGTAATGTATATTCATATAGATATGGTCATCTGTGTGTTATACTTATACTGCATAGTAATGTATATTCATATAGACATGATCATCTGTGTGTTATCCTTATATTGCAGAGTAATGTATATTCATATAGACATGATCATCTGTGTGTTATCCTTATATTGCATAGTAATGTGTAATCATATAGACATGCTCATCTGTGTGTTATCCTTATACTGCATAGTAATGTATATTCATATAGACATGATCATCTGTGTGTTATACTAATACTGCACAGTAATGTATATTCAAATAGACATGATCATCTGTGTGTTATCCTTATACTGCATAGTAATGTATATGCATATAGACATGATCATCTGTGTGTTATCCTTATATTGCATAGTAATGTATATTCATATAGTCATGATCATCTGTGTGTTATACTTATACTGCAAAGTAATGTATATTCATATAGACATGATTATCTGTGTATTATCCTTATACTGCATAGTAATGTATATTCATATAGACATGATCATCTGTCTGTTATCCTTATATTGCATAGTAATGTATATTCATATAGACATGATCATCTGTGTGTGTTATACTTATACTGCATAGTAATGTATATTCATATAGACATGATCATCTGTGTGTTATACTTATATTGCATAGTAATGTATATTCATATAGACAAGGTCATCTGTGTGTTATCCTTATACTGCATAGTAATGTATATTCATATAGACAAGGTCATCTGTGTGTTATCCTTATACTGCATAGTAATGTATATTCATATAGACATGGTCATCTGTGTGTTATACTTATACTGCATAGTAATGTATATTCATACAGACATGATCATCTGTGTGTTATCCTTATACTGCATAGTAATGTATATTCATATAGACATGATCATCTGTGTGTTATCCTTATACTGCATAGTAATGTATATTCATATAGACATGATCATCTGTATTTTATCCTTATATTGCATAGTAATGCATATTCATATAGACATGGTCATCTGTGTGCTATACTTATATTGCATAGTAACGTATATTCATATAGACATGATCATCTGTGTGTTATACTTATACTGCATAGTAATGTATATTCATATAGATATAGTCATCTGTGTGTTATACGTATACTGCATAGTAATGTATATTCATATAGACATGATCATCTGTGTGTTATCCTTATATTGCCTAGTAATGTATATACATATAGACATGATCATCTGTGTGTTATACATATACTGCAGAGTAATGTATATGCATATAGACATGATCATCTGTGTGTTATCCTTATATTGCATAGTAATGTATATTCATATAGACATGGTCATCTGTGTGTTATACTTATACTGCATAGTAATGTATATTCATATAGACATGATCATCTGTGTGTTATCCTTATATTGCATAGTAATGTGTATTCATATAGACATGATCATCTGTGTGTTATACTTATACTGCATAGTAATGTATATTCATATAGACATGATCATCTGTGTGTTATACTTATACTGCATAGTAATGTATATTCATATAGACATAGTCATCTGTGTGTTATACGTATACTGCATAGTAA
Organism: Cyrtodaria siliqua; assembly: GCA_037043455.1. Taxonomy (NCBI): domain Eukaryota; kingdom Metazoa; phylum Mollusca; class Bivalvia; order Adapedonta; family Hiatellidae; genus Cyrtodaria; species Cyrtodaria siliqua. The sequence continues at coordinate 22,376 of JAWPHD010016521.1, forward strand.
TGTATATTCATATAGACATGATCATCTGTGTGTTATCCTTATATTGCATAGTAATGTGTATTCATATAGACATGATCATCTGTGTGTTATACTTATACTGCATAGTAATGTATATTCATATAGACATGATCATCTGTGTGTTATCCTTATACTGCATAGTAATGTATATCCATATAGACATGATCATCTGTGTGTAATCCTTATATTGCATAGTAATGTATATTCATATAGACATGGTCATCTGTGTGTTATACTTATACTGTATAGTAATGTATATTCATATAGACATGATCATCTGTGTGTTATCCTTATATTGCATAGTAATGTGTATTCATATAGACATGATCATCTCTGTGTTATACTTATACTGCATAGTAATGTATATTCATACAGACATGATCATCTGTGTGTTATACTTATACTGCATAGTAATGTATATTCATATAGACATGATCATCTGCGTGTTATCCTTATATTGCATAGTAATGTATATTTATATAGACATGATCATCTGTGTATTATCCTTATACTGCATAGTAATGTATATTCATATAGACATGATCATCTGTGTGTTATCCTTATATTGCATAGTAATGTATATTCATATAGACATGATCATCTGTGTGTTATCCTTATACTGCATACTAATGTATATTCATATAGACATGATCATCTGTGTGTTATACTTATACTGCATAGTAATGTATATTCATATAGACATGATCATCTGTGTGTTATCCTTATATTGCATAGTAATGTATATTCATATAGACATGGTCATCTGTGTGTTATACTTATACTGCATAGTAATGTATATTCATATAGACATGATCATCTGTGTGTTATCCTTATACTGCATAGTAATGTATATTCATATAGACATGATCATCTGTGTGTTATCCTTATATTGCATAGTAATGTATATTCATATAGACATGATCATCTGTGTGTGTTATACTTATACTGCATAGTCATGTATATTCATAGAGACATGATCATCTGTGTGTTATACTTATACTGCATAGTAATGTATATTCAAACAGACATGATCATCTGTGTGTTATCCTTATACTGCATAGTAATGTATATTCATATAGACATGATCATCTGTGTGTTATCCTCATATTGCATAGTAATGTATATTCATATAGACAAGGTCATCTGTGTTTTATACTTATACTGCATAGTAATGTATATTCATATAGACATGATCATCTGTGTGTTAGACTTATATTGCATAGTAATGTATATTCATATAGACCTGATCATCTGTGTGTTATACTTATACTGCATAGTAATGTATATTCATATAGACATGCTCATCTGTGTGTTAGACTTATATTGCATAGTAATGTATATTCATATAGACATGATCATCTGTATTTTATCCTTATATTGCATAGTAATGCTTATTCATATAGACATGGTCATCTGTGTGCTATACTTATATTGCATAGTAATGTATATTCATATAGACATGCTCATCTGTGTGTTATACTTATACTGCATAGTAATGTATATTCATATAGACCTGATCTGTGTGTTATACTTATACTGCATAGTAATGTATATTTATATAGACATGGTCATCTGTGTGTAATACTTATACTGCATAGTAATGTGTATTCATATAGACATGGTCATCTGTGTGTAATACTTATACTGCATAAGAATGTATATTCATATAGACATGATCATCTGTGTGTTAGACTTATACTGCATAGTAATGTGTATTCATATAGACATGATCATCTGTGTGTTAGACTTATACTCCATAGTAATGTATATTCATATAGACATGCTCATCTGTGTGTTAGACTTATACTGCATAGTAATGTGTATTCATATAGACATGATCATCTGTGTGTTATCCTTATACTGCATAGTAATGTATATTCATATAGACATGCTCATCTGTGTGTTAGACTTATACTGCATAGTAATGTGTATTCATATAGACATGATCATCTGTGTGTTATCCTTATACTGCATAGTAATGTATATTCATATAGACATGGTCATCTGTGTGTTATCCTTATACTGCATAGTAATGTATATTCATATAGACATGCTCATCTGTGTGTTATCCTTATACTGCATAGTTATGTATATTCATATAGACATGGTCATCTGTGTGTTATCCTTATACTGCATAGTAATGTATATTCATATAGACATGCTCATCTGTGTGTTATCCTTATACTGCATAGTTATGTATATTCATATAGACATGGTCATCTGTGTGTTATACTTATACTGCATAGTTATGTATATTCATATAGACATGGTCATCTGTGTGTTATACTTATACTGCATAGTAATGTGTATTCATATAGACATGCTCATCTGTGTGTTATCCTTATACTGCATAGTAATGTATATTCATATAGACATGGTCATCTGTGTGTTATACTTATACTGCATAGTAATGTGTATTCATATAGACATGCTCATCTGTGTGTTATCCTTATACTGCATAGTTATGTATATTCATATAGACATGGTCATCTGTGTGTTATACTTATACTGCATAGTAATGTGTATTCATATAGACATGCTCATCTGTGTGTTATCCTTATACTGCATAGTAATGTATATTCATATAGACATGTTCATCTGTGTGTTATCCTTATACTGCATAGTAATGTGTATTCATATAGACATGATCATCTGTGTGTTATCCTTATACTGCATAGTAATGTATATTCATATAGACATGGTCATCTGTGTGTTATACTTATACTGCATAGTAATGTATATTCATATAGACATGCTCATCTGTGTGTTATCCTTATACTGCATAGTAATGTGTATTCATATAGACATGATCATCTGTGTGTTATCCTTATACTGCATAGTAATGTGTATTCATATAGACATGATCATCTGTGTGTTATCCTTATACTGCATAGTAATGTATATTCATATAGACATGGTCATCTGTGTGTTATACTTATACTGCATAGTAATGTGTATTCATATAGACATGATCATCTGTGTGTTATCCTTATACTGCATAGTAATGTGTATTCATATAGACATGCTCATCTGTGTGTTATCCTTATACTGCATAGTAATGTATATTCATATAGACATGATCATCTGTGTGTTATCCTTATACTGCATAGTAATGTATATTCATATAGACATGGTCATCTGTGTGTTATACTTATACTGCATAGTAATGTGTATTCATATAGACATGATCATCTGTGTGTTATCCTTATACTGCATAGTAATGTGTATTCATATAGACATGCTCATCTGTGTGTTATCCTTATACTGCATAGTAATGTGTATTCATATAGACATGATCATCTGTGTGTTATCCTTATACTGCATAGTAATGTATATTCATATAGACATGGTCATCTGTGTGTTATACTTATACTGCATAGTAATGTGTATTCATATAGACATGATCATCTGTGTGTTATCCTTATACTGCATACTAATGTATATTCATATAGACATGATCATCTGTGTGTTATACTTATACTGCATAGTAATGTATATTCATATAGACATGCTCATCTGTGTGTTATCCTTATATTGCATAGTAATGTATATTCATATAGACATGGTCATCTGTGTGTTATACTTATACTGCATAGTAATGTATATTCATATAGACATGCTCATCTGTGTGTTAGACTTATACTGCATAGTAATGTATATTCATATAGACATGGTCATCTGTGTGTTATACTTATACTGCATAGTAATGTATATTCATATAGACATGGTCATCTGTGTGTTAGACTTATACTGCATAGTAATGTATATTCATATAGACATGGTCATCTGTGTGTTATACTTATACTCCATAGTAATGTATATTCATATATACATGCCCATCTGTGTGTTATACTTATTACTGCATAGTAATGCATATTCATATAAACATGCCCATCTGTGTGTTATACGTATACTGCATATTAATGTATATTCATATAGACATGATCATCTGTGTGATATACTTATACTGCATATTAATGTATATTCATATAGACATGATCATCTGTGTGTTATCCTTATATTGCATAGTAATGTATATTCATATAGACATGATCATCGGTGTGTTATCCTTATATTGTATAGTAATGTATATTCATATAGACATGATCATCTGCGTGTTATCCTTATATTGCATAGTAATGTATATTTATATAGACATGGCCATCTGTGTGTTATCCTTATATTGCATATTAATGTATATTCATACAGACATGATCATCTGTGTGTTATCCTTATACTGCATAGTAATGTATATTCATATAGACATGCTCATCTGTGTGTTATACGTATACTCCATAGTAATGTATATTCATATATACATGCCCATCTGTGTGTTATACTTATTACTGCATAGTAATGCATATTCATATAAACATGCCCATCTGTGTGTTATACGTATACTGCATATTAATGTATATTCATATAGACATGATCATCTGTCTGTTATACTTATACTGCATAGTAATGTATATTCATATAGACATGATCATCTGTGTGTTATACTTATACTGCATAGTAATGTATATTCATATAGACATGATCTTCTGTGTGTGTTATACTTATACTGCATAGTAACGTATATTCATATAGACATGATCATCTGTCTGTTATACTTATACTGCATAGTAATGTATATTCATATAGACATGCTCATCTGTCTGTTATACTTATACTGCATAGTAATGTATATTCATATAGACATGCTCATCTGTCTGTTATACTTATACTGCATAGTAATGTATATTCATATAGACATGCCCATCTGTGTGTTATACGTATACTGCATATTAATGTATATTCATATAGACATGATCATCTGTGTGATATACTTATACTGCATATTAATGTATATTCATATAGACATGATCATCTGTGTGTTATCCTTATATTGCATAGTAATGTATATTCATATAGACATGATCATCGGTGTGTTATCCTTATATTGTATAGTAATGTATATTCATATAGACATGATCATCTGCGTGTTATCCTTATATTGCATAGTAATGTATATTCATATAGGCATGGTCATCTGTGTGTTATCCTTATATTGCATCGTAATGCATATTCATATAGACATGATCATCTGTGTGTTATACTTATACTGCATAATAATGTATTTTCATATAGTTATGCTCATTTGTGTGTTATACTGCATAGTAATGTATATTCATATAGACATGCTCATCTGTGTGTTGTACTTATATTGAATAGTAGTTTATATTCATATAGACATGAGCATTTGTGTGTTATACTTATACTGCATAGTAATGTATATTCATATAGACATAATCATCTGTGTGTGTTACTTATTACTGCATAGTAATGTATATTCATATAGACATGCTCATCTGTCTGTTATACTTATACTGCATAGTAATGTATATTCATATAGACATGCTCATCTGTCTGTTATACTTATACTGCATAGTAATGTATATTCATATAGACATGCTCATCTGTGTGTTATACGTATATTGCATAGTAATTTATATTCATAGTTATGATCATCTGTGTGTTATACTTATACTGCATAGTAATGTATATTCATATAGACATGATCATCCGTGTGTTTTACTTATATTGCAGAGTAATGTATATTCATATAGACATGATCATCTGTGTGTTATCCTTATACTGCATAGTAATGTATATTCATATAGACATGCTCATCTGTGTGTTATACTTATACTGCATAGAAATGTATATTCATATAGACATGCTCATCTGTGTGTTATACTTATATTGCATAGTAATGTATATTCATACAGACATGCTCATCTGTGTGTTATACTTATATTGCATAGTAATGTATATTCATATAGACATGGTCATCTGTGTGTTATACTTATACTGCATAGTAATGTATATTCATACAGACATGATCATCTGTGTGTTATCCTTATATTGCATAGTAATGTATATTCATACAGACATGCTCATCTGTGTGTTATACTTATATTGCATAGTAATGTATATTCATATAGACATGGTCATCTGTGTGTTATACTTATACTGCATAGTAATGTATATTCATACAGACATGCTCATCTGTGTGTTATACTTATATTGCATAGTAATTTATATTCATAGTTATGATCATCTGTGTGTTATACTTATACTGCATAGTAACGTATATTCATATAGACATGGTCATCTGTGTGTTATACTTATATTGCATAGTAATGTATATTCATATAGACATGCTCATCTGTGTGTTATACTTATATTGCATAGTAATGTATATTCATATAGACATGCTCATCTGTGTGTTATACTTATACTGCATAGTAATGTATATTCATATAGACATGATCATCTGTGTGTTATCCTTATACTGCATAGTAATGTATATTCATATAGACATGATCATCTGTCTGTTATACTTATACTGCATAGTAATGTATATTCATATAGACATGGTCATCTGTGTGTTATACTTATATTGCATAGTAATTTATATTCATAGTTATGATCATCTGTGTGTTATACTTATACTGCATAGTAACGTATATTCATATAGACATGCTCATCTGTGTGTTATACTTATACTGCATAGTAATGTATATTCATATAGACATGATCATCTGTGTGTTATACTTATACTGCATAGTAATGTATATTCATACAGACATGATCATCTGTGTGTTATACTTATACTGCATAGTAATGTATATTCATACAGACATGATCATCTGTGTGTTATCCTTATATTATATAGTAATGTATATTCATACAGACATGCTCATCTGTGTGTTATACTTATATTGCATAGTAATGTATATTCATATAGACATGGTCATCTGTGTGTTATACTTATACTGCATAGTAATGTATATTCATACAGACATGCTCATCTGTGTGTTATACTTATATTGCATAGTAATTTATATTCATAGTTATGATCATCTGTGTGTTATACTTATACTGCATAGTAACGTATATTCATATAGACATGCTCATCTGTGTGTTATACTTATACTGCATAGAAATGTATATTCATATAGACATGCTCATCTGTGTGTTATACTTATACTGCATAGTAATGTATATTCATATAGACATGGTCATCTGTGTGTTATACTTATACTGCATAGTAATGTATATTCATATAGACATGCTCATCTGTGTGTTATACTTATACTGCATAGTAATGTATATTCATATAGACATGGTCATCTGTGTGTTATACTTATACTGCATAGTAATGTATATTCATATAGACATGATCATCTGTGTGTTATCCTTATATTGCATAGTAATGTATATTCATATAGACATGGTCATCTGTGTGTTATACTTATACTGCATAGTAATGTATATTCATATAGACATGATCATCTGTGTGTTATCCTTATATTGCATAGTAATGTATATTCATATAGACATGATCATCTGTGTGTTATACTTATATTGCATAGTAATGTATATTCATATAGACATGCTCATCTGTGTGTTATACTTATACTGCATAGTAATGTATATTCATATAGACATGGTCATCTGTGTGTTATACTTATACTGCATAGTAATGTATATTCATATAGACATGATCATCTGTGTGTTATCCTTATATTGCATAGTAATGTATATTCATATAGACATGCTCATCTGTGTGTTATACTTATACTGCATAGTAATGTATATTCATATAGACATGATCATCTGTGTGTTATCCTTATATTGCATAGTAATGTATATTCATATAGACATGATCATCTGTGTGTTATACTTATACTGCATAGTAATGTATATTCATATAGACATGATCATCTGTGTGTTATACTTATACTGCATAGTAACGTATATTCAAATAGACATGCTCATCTGTGTGTTATACTTATACTGCATAGTAACGCTCCCTGGCTTGTTAAGAGGATATAACCTGGCCGTGATTCCTTTGTTTGCTCGTCTCGATTGATTGGGATGACAATACGCTAAGAGTGAGATGTGGTGCACCCTAGAACCTGGGTTAGACTCCCAGTGGCCTTTTTGTTTTGCCACTGACCGGTCCAATGTGGTATTTTTAACTATTGTCAACCCCTTTATGTTTGTGATGTCATATACCTTGCCTTGTATTTTTCCTTGTATTTGTAGTTTTTTCTGGGCGCGTTTTTGGTTGACTGTAGTCTTGGTACATTTCCTGTTTGACTTTGTATCTATAAACAGAGATTGCTTTATATATAAAACTTAAACATACAATAATATGATTAACAAAAAGCTGCGGCTTCCCTTGACCCTAATAAAGCCCATAGAAATTGTCGGAAGTAAATGATAATTACATACATTATAATAATATTCTCATGATGGTAAACAATCCTACCAAAAATGGTTTGAATCCATTTAAAGCCGAATGACACATTGGGACCATATGTTTCTTATTAGGCTATAAATGTCTTTCTGATGAGGCTCTTACAAGTCCTAAAAGGGCCATTACTCCCACAGAAATGTCCGAATCACAATCCTACCAAATATGAATTGAAACTCTTAAAAACTGAATGATTATTTATGTTTACAATGTTCCTATTATGCCCTAAAATGCCTAACTCCAAATGGGTCATAATAGCCGTAAAATTTGTCGAATCAAAATTACCATTGAATGTACAAAATAGGAATGTTTTGTACATGAAGTCCAAAAAAAGGTGGTGGAAATTAACCCTATTAAATATGAATAGAATCCTTTCAACACTTAATGACTACTTGCGACCAAAAGAAAGTGTGACAGACGGACGATCAATATTTACAGATCGTTTTTTTTCTGATGGCTCAATATGTGTAGAATGAATCTGCATGACTTTTATAAACACTGAGGAGCGAAAATGTACGAGTGGGGCAAAATTCTGAATGGGTGTTTTGTGGGACTCACCCATAATGCCCACATGGGTACTGTTAAATGGTCTCTCGTCTATGAAAACAATAGATTGTAATACTTGCTGAAAAATAAATACAACAACTAATACAATTTAATTCTTGTTGAACGACTCATCAGGTTATATAGAATGTCCCCAAAAGGATAATCGCATATATATGAATTGGAAAACCATGACGTACTTATTATTTAATATTACAAACTTGAATGACAGGCTCTAATACGTGGGACTGACCGACGTCTTACGTCCACATCCAAGGGACGAGGCTTAGGAAGAAGAAGGAAAAGTCCCACTGGCGCTGCTGAGGGATGAATCCGTGATATGAGTAGTGTGGGATTCACGGAGTCATGTTGACTCCTCGAACGTTTAGAAGAGAAGTGTAGCAAATAGAAAAGTGTTTCAAAGCCTTATGCAAGATTAAATGTCTAGATCTGCATCCACCTAATCTTCTGATGACGCCTACCTAAAGTCCATTGGGACGGTGGCGTTTGATGTTTGTCCATGTTCTTTCTTGTCGTGCCCTTAATGGTGTATTCTCTTACTGCTCTGGCTTCTGCAAGGCATTGAGTACCTTCATTGTGGCTTTCTAGGCTATTGTTTTTTTGTATTATATTTACACGAGCATATTTGTGTTTTACTTATATTGCCTATTGATGCTGCCTTGTTGGTTAGAGATTAGATCATGGCAGGGATTTCTTTATTTACACTGTCCTGTTTTAATGGGATGACAGTAGGGTAAGTGCGAGGTTTGGTGCACCCTAGAACCGGTTTAAACCCCCAGTGGCCTACTTTGCCGCTGACCGTTCCAAGGCGGTAGCCCTATTGTCAACCCTTTTGTGTTTGTGATGTCGTTTGCATTTTTTATTACTTTTGCCTTTTCGTTTGTCTGTTTGCGTGTTTGTTTTTGTGTTTTGTGGTTGACTGTCGTCCTTGAATGCTGCTTTCCCTGTCCGATATTTGTATCCTTCTTTCTATAATAATGATGTTACGATTTCTTCTTGCGTGTTTTATTGTCTGTCTCCAGTCTTCTATAACAATGGTGTTTCTATTTCTTATTGTGTGTTTTATTAGTTGTCTCCAGCCACTGCCTTAGCACATGTTTCACCTGGTCTTCCTGTTTCCACCTGCCTTGGATCTGAAATGAAACGTTAAATAGTCAGTCACTCATTAGGCTGGAGAAATCTCAAGCCCATTACATACTACTGTATATTGACATAAATATCTGAATCTTTATTACTTCTTATAATGGCCGTCCATCAAATGGTGACGATAGTCGCTTTTAACTAGCTTTCAGTCGTATAACGACAGTGTCTACTTGTAGCAATTAGATCTATTTCAACTTTATAGTGCTGCCACACTGGAATGCCATGCCATAAACACATTACATGATATTCCACCCAGTCACACTGGAGGACCAGTCCAATCACTACTCTTTTTAGGCTGAGCGTCAAGAAAGGGATATACTAGTTCCATTTTTATGAAGTCTTTGGTATGATGAAGGACGAAAAGCTGCCTCAATAGCTCAATATACATTGATAGCAAAATGTGACATATATGATCCTAGATATCTGGAGCTCTGCTTACAGTCTGTCACCGTAGCACAGGTGCTGACATAGGACGCTTCTATTCCGGGGTGTCAACTGAAATGGATAATACTTTCTGCTCAATATAAGGAATATACTCTGGTGTTGTCTTTTTACACATATCACATTTACATTTCCAATGATTATTTGGGGCAATATAAATAAATCAGACATGAAAATCAAGCAACAGAATATCTCAATAACTACTGTATGAAGCAAAGTGCATCACTGGCAGGTTCTGTTGAAACGGATATGGAAGCCGCCGTTTTGAAAGCTGTGATATCACAGTTCTAAATAACCATATATGGAATATTTATAAATGTTTACTGATTTATAAAAAAAGAAATGACGCCAACTATATGAAAAATATTTATACGTAATATGAATTTTAGGCACTGCCTAAGACCGAGCAGAGATCTTAAAATTAATACTCACATGATATATCGGATCGCATGTAAAATTTAACTTGTAAACCAAATAGTTTACTCTTATTCTTAATAATTATTCTATATTGTTGTGATAAAAATACTAACCTATCTTATGTTTCTTGTCAATCAACATATGAGTAAATTAATTGACTATTCATAATTTCGATCATCAAAATCAGCTGACCAAGCAATGGCCTAGGCATTTGACACACCTCTAAATTGTGGTAGGTGGTAAACTCAAACTCGATCTTTATCATAGTTTGTTTGTTTGATGGTGTTTTACGTCATTTTCAACACATGTAAGGTTATATACTAGTATGACGGTCGATTTTTTTTGTGTTTGAGGCATCCACCCATTTTTCCTGGGTAGAACCAGTACTGTAAACTTCCCGTCATCCGTAAGAATCGACACTTCCTCACTTACAAATCGAGCTCCCATTGTAATTCGAACCCGCAGCGATGAGAGGTGAAGGTTTGGAATGCATTGTCGTTAACCATTCGACCACGGAGACGCTTCGTCTTTATCATAGATGTTCAACCAAGTTTATTGTAAAAGTTAAGGTATTTACGGTGTGATTTATTTTAAAACCAAATTTTGAAAATTATCTTATTTTTACTCTTTCAACTCAAAAGGCACCTTTCCTGGGTTTATATTGTTTTCCAGAGAGAATTATTTTGTATCAGACATATCTTTTTGGCAGCTACTACAAACAGTGTCATTGAACATTTTCAATTCAGTTCTTCTTTCTAGACAAATTTCGCATTTAGAAAAAACGTACGACATCTGCTCTATTTCAAAGGCAAGTATAGCACCCATAGCAAGGTTGAATTTTTCATCTTACTGTAATGGTGCAGCTTCTGGTATGTCATTTATTTGATATGTTTTGATAATATACCTTTTTCCCGTTTATTTCTCATTTCCCTTTTCTTTGATTCTGACTGTGTTTCGTTTTCAAGAGGTTTTGATTCCTAGTTTCCTACATAAAGATTGGATGTCATTGGTTATATTAGAGTTGGAATTTGAGTCCTTATTTGGTTCAGTATATGGTGTACTAATATAATTTTCTGAATTATGTTTGCTCTGTTGTTGCCATGCGTGTTTTTGGGTGGGTGATATTCGCTTTTTACTTTTACTATTATCAGCGTCATTAGAACTTGAAACTGTTTATTGCTCAAAAGTAAGTCAATGGTTGTACATGACAATTCTCCTTCATTGGTCGAAAAAGAATACATGTGATATTGCTCTGCACCAAACTCATGTTACATTGATGTTGTAGCCTAAAATGGTAGACACAGTTTCAACCTCACAAGCTGTGGCCCACCCTTGACCATTTATCATTTCCCTCTCGTATTAAAGTTTGGTCATGTCAGGACTGTGGTAAATTTGGACTAACTCCTCCATGCCAATCCTGTTATCAGCAATATCATAAAATTATTGCCTTTTAGTGAGGTCGATATGTGTATATATTACATATTTGTCTGTGATTTGTATAGGAAATACTGGGAATAGAATAGCTATATCTACTCGTTTGCCCAGTGGGAGATATTTCCCAGTACGGAACATTTTTCGGCCTTTTGCGTCAGTGGCGGGAATGCCAAATGACATTCTGATTTTTACGGACATCATCGTCAGATTCCGCCACTAGGAAATAACGATTACGGAAATTAACGAAGAGTTCCGGTTCCACTTGTTTTGTTTGTATGACGTAACGTCGTCTTGGATGACGTAACGTCGTCTTGGCGTTCTGGTGTAAAAAGGCATTAATCATTAGAAATATTAATAAAATCATTTTAAATTATGTAATATATATACTCTGTAAAAGAAGTTTTGGACCATGGCATTGTTCGAACCCGTACAATGATTGCTGAACCATGACATTCGACCATAGCCCTTATTATCTCAGTTGATAATTCACAATAGATCAACAATCAACAATAATTTTCGTTTACAATGAAAGTTTGCGAAAAAATAATAATCTTTTTATTGGTTACTCAAATGTGTCCGTAACTGTTACTTTGTATGGACTTTGCAACATTTTTTACAGACCCTTTGTGTGTTCGCGATATTTTTTTAAAATCAAATCTTTAATGTTTCTGGTACCAAATTAACCAGGTAGGGTAGACCTTGGTTACTAAAAAAAGATACTTCAATTTTGTCCACTAGTTTTATTTGTATATGACTTTATATACCCTGGTCCAAAACTTTTTTTACCGAGTATAGTTTAATAACCAGGGTTTTTGAGATACTGAAAATATCTCCGTCGGTAGAGAAAAATAGCCCCTATATAAGAACTCATGCTCCGCACTCGTTCTTATATCGGGGCCATTTCTATTCCTAGGGAAATATTTCCCGTATCTCAAAAACACTGGCTATTAAACTCTATTTATCGACCTGATATCGCCTCGGTCGATATCACTTTTTTCAGGTCGATAAATACAACACATATCGACCGAACCTAAAAGGCAACAATTATTTTATTATTAAATCAAATTATTCATGGAATTTTGAAATTTTTGAATTTTGAAATTTTGAATTTTGAATTTTGAAATTTTGAATTTGGAATTTTGAAAATTTGGAATTTTGAAATTTTGAAATTTTGAAATTTTTGAATTTTTGAATTTTTGGAATTTTTGGAATTTTGAAATTTTGAATTTTAAATTTTTTGAAATTTAAATTTTTTGACATTTTGAAATTTGAAATTTTTGAAAATTTGGAATTTTAATTTTTTGAATTTTGAAATTTTTTGAAATTTTTGAATTTTGAAATTTTTGAAATTTTTGGAATTTTGAAATTTTGAAATTTTTGAATTTTGAAATTTTTGAATTTTGAAATTTTGAAATTTTGAAAATTTGGAATTTTAAAATTTTTGAATTTTGAAATTTTTGAATTTTGAATTTTTTGGAATTTTGAATTTTTTGGAATTTTGAATTTTTTGAAATTTTTGAAATTTAAATTTTTTTAAATTTTGAAATTTTGAAATTTTTAATTTTTTAATTTTTGAATTAGTTTAATTTTGACAATAAAACAACTTATAATGATAAGCATTTTTTTAATGAATATCGCTTCATTCGTAACTACTTGTGACGGGATTAGCCGAACTAGTACGAATACTCCAAACTACGAAAAGAGACAATCGTCCAAGTAAAACAGACTGATCCCCTGATGATTTGAGGAAAAAATCCGAAATTGACGAACACAATTTCATCAATGGCGGCGCATCAGGTGCGACACAGTTTTTTTGCCCAGCCAGGTAAGATTTCAACATTTGCACATGTGTTACCATTAGCCGATCATCGTCGGCCGGCTGCGCCGGCCGAGCTCTGCTCGGTATAATGCTTTATATCACAGAAAGGATTTTGCATTCATTTGCAGCGGGCTGGCGTGGCGCAGTCGGTAACGCGGCGGATTTGTAACCGGAGGTCCCGGGTTCAATCCTACGTGGTGCCACTGAGTTTCGTCGGTGTGTTCTTGGGCATGACACTTTCGCTTAGCCTCGTCCGTCGGATGGGAACGTAAACCGGGCGGTCCCTTGTATCGGTCTATCCTCCGAGGAGGCTAAAGAACCATAAGAATATATTCGATAATAAGAGTAGGGCACGGTTCCCGGATTCCTATGTATCAGTCCCCCATCTCTGGGGCGGCTCTAAATAACCTATACTGTGTTGATATGCCGTTAAACAACATTTAGTTCATTTGTAGCGATTTTATTTCCTTTAAATGGTATTCATCAATATTCCGTATATGGTAATTTGGAACTATGAAATCACAGTTCTCAGAATGGCGGCTCCCATATACATTTCAGAACATCTTTCAAATGATCATATCGTTTTTGTTCTATTCTGTTTTTTCCTAGTTGTGTAGAAATCTCAATAGTACAGATTGTTTGTCTGTGTCGCTATATTTCGTTTAAGTACTTACGAGGTCTCAGTTTTTCAAAATGCTAAACAGAAATAAAAGTCTCTGAATTTAAAATAGATTAAAACGAAATGTACCAATTCTTGTAGAACGTGTAACCAAACGTACATTTAGAGATAGTATAAGAATGTCTTACCAAACGTATCTTTTGATATAGTTTTAAGCGTAGTGGAGATTACCTGTTTCATTAACCCAGATGTATACTGCGCCATGGACAGGAGTAGCTGGGGAACCCCCTGTCTGTTGAACTACTGTTTCAGGCGAATGTCACTGTTCACTAACATACGCACAATTATTAAACCTGCATGAAGTAGAACATGATAATATATGTATAGGTTCATACAATTATCAAACCTGCACGAAGTAGAACATGAAAACATATGTATAGGTTCATACAATTATCAAACCTGCACAAGTAGAACATGAGAATATATGTATAGGTTCATAAAATTACCAAACCTGCACGAAGAAGAACATGAAAATATATGTATAGGGTCATACAATTGTCAAACGTGCACGACGTAGAACATGAAAATCTATGTAAAGTTCATACAAGTGTCAAACCTGCATGAAGCAGAACAAGACAATCTGAGTACAGGTTCATACAATTATCAAACCTGCATGAAGTAGAACATGAAAATCTATGTAAAGTTCATACAATTATCAAACCCGCATAAAGTAGAACATGAAAATCTATGTACAGGTTCATACAATTATCAAACCTGCATGAATTAGAATCTGAAAATCTGTGTATAGGTTTATACAATTATCAAACCTGCATGAAGTAGAACAAGAAAATCTGTGTATAGGTTATACAATTATCAAACCTGCATGAAGCAGAACAAATAAATCTGTGTATAGATTCATACAATTATCAAACTTGCATGAAGAAGAACATGAAAATATATGTAAAGGTTTGTGAATATTTAGTTCTGCTCAACCCGGGGCTAGGGGGCATGAACGGTAGCAAGCATATTGCACTACCGTTCATGAACAGTCTCAAAAACTCTTTTATATAGCACAGTAGCATTGCTTGTACAGTGTGGCGGCAGTAAAACGTCTCCCCGTGCTTGCAATCAGGACAGTTATTCATCCGATCTTTGGAAATCGCTGAGCCCGATACTTATATTTAGATATTGGTGATACATTTTCAAATGTTTATGTTTTCATACTTATATTTCGATTCGGTGGTTCCACTACTACAGTCAATAAATGCTCTGGGTATTGTTTATCCACCCATAGGATATGTTGTCCGCTTTTTAATTTACCGATGCTCCCAACTAAATTCCATTTTGTTTATTTCGCTCTTCGGAGCATAGAATCTTGTTAGACTCTGGTACCATACGCCGCTGGACATGCAATAATGACAGTACAAGTAGCATGTCCACCGCTATATGCATGCCATTTTCGGGGTGGTTAAAATTCTGTACTATTGATTTTATGAATATTGAGTTCTGCTAAACAGGGAGCGTGAACGGTAGCAAGCATATTTCACTACCGTTCATGAACAGTTTCAATCAAACCGAGACTGCAATATTTTCGTATTTATCGTGTTTGGCCGTTTCCAAAGGTCCGCTCTCATACTGTTTTATGTTGTCTTTCTCCAAATACACAAGCTAATGTCATCTACGCTTTTAATAACACCTCAGACTATCTGGATGATATACTTAATTTGGTTAATTCTTTTTTTTTCTTCTATGGTTCCTAAAATTTATCCTCCAGAACTAAAAGTCAATAAAGCTAACATTTCGGATCCTGTCACTCCGTTGCTTGATTTACATCTTTCTACTGAAAATGGAGAAGTAATAACTAAAAGTTATGATAAGAGAGATGCTTTTGATTTAATTATCCCCATTTACATCGGGACATCCCTACTACTGTTTCTTATGGTGTGTATATTTCTTAGTTCGTTTTGCCAGAGCTTGTAGCCGTGTTGCGGACTTTAGCCTACGTAATCTTAATATTACTGAAAAAAACAACAACAGGGTTACCGTTACCATAAGTTACGTAAGACTTTTTCTAAGTTTTATTATCGTAACACTGATCTGCTCGACAAATATAATAGCAATCTTAAAACACTTCTGCGACAAGGTTTATCACAACCCGTCTTTTATGTAGATGTGATTTAATAACTTAGGAAGATCACTGGTCGTGATAATTTTCATAAGTTATTTATAAAATTACTAAACATCTATAAACATAGGTTACGACCGAAGTATTCTGCGGCACACTACATGCTTATTTCTAGACCCTTCTACAGTTTGCAATTATGTTTTACTCTTTGAATGTGCAACGACCGGACGGGATTTGGACTCTATAACATGTTTCGAAATCCTAAAAGGCGGGAACGTTGCTTGAATGTCCTTCGCTCCGTTTTATCGTGCCCTTAACGGGTTTCCCATTGATGCTCTGACTTCAAACAAGTGCTTCAGTACATATGAGATTAGCTTCTTAGGTTCATGAAAATCTATGTATATGTTCATACAAGTAGCAAGCCTGCATGATGTAGAACATGAAAATCTGTGAATAGGTCCATATGCATGAAGCAGAACATGAACATCTATGTATAGGTCCATACAATTATCGAACCCGCGTGAAGTAGAACATGAAAATCTATGTATAGGTCCATACAATTATCAAGCCTGCATGGTGTAGAACATGAACATATGTGTATAGGTCCATACAATTATCAAACCCGCGTGAAGTAAAACATGAAAATCTATGTATAGGTCCATTCAATTATCAAGCCTGCATGATGTAGAACATGAAAATCTATGTATAGGTTCATACAATTATCAAGCCTGCATTATGTAGAACATGAAAATCTATGTATATGGCCATACAATTATCAAGCCTGCATGATGTAGAACATGAACATCTATGTATAGGTCCATACAATTATCAAGCCTGCATGGTGTAGAACATGAACATATGTGTATAGGTTCATACAATTATCCAACCTACATGAAGCAGAACATGGAAATCTATGTATAGGTCCATACAATTATCAAACCTGCATGATGTAGAACATGAAAATATGTGAATAGGTCCATATGCATGAAGCAGAACATGAACATCTATGTATAGGTCCATACAATTATCAAACCCGCGTGAAGTAGAACATGAAAATCTATGTATAGGTCCATACAATTATCAAGCCTGCATGATGCAGAACATGAACATTTATGTATAGATTCATACAATATCAAGCCTGCATGAATTAGATCCTGAAAATATATATATGGTTAAGCCTGCATGATGTAGAACATGAAATTCTATGTATAGGTCCATACAATTATCAAACCTGCATGAAGCAGAACATGAAAATCTATGTACAGGTTGTACAATTATCAAGCCTGCATGATGTAGAACATGAAAATCTATGTATAGGTTCATATAATTATCAAGCCTGCATGAAGTAGAACATGAAAATCTATGTATAGGTTCATACAATCATCAAACCTGCATGAAGCAGAACATGAAAATCTATGTATAGATCCATACAATTATCAAGCCTGCATGGTGTAGAACATGAACATATGTGTATAGGTCCATACAATTATCCAACCTACATGAAGCAGAACATGGAAATCTATGTATAGGTCCATACAATTATCAAACCTGCATGATGTAGAACATGAAAATATGTGTATAGGTCCATACAATTATCAAACCTACATAGAGCAGAACATGAAAATCTATGATAGGTCATTACAATTATCAAACCTGCATGATGTAGAACATGAAAATCTGTGTATAGGTCCATACAATTATCAAACCTGCATGAAGCAGAATATTAAAAATCTGTGTATAGGTCCATACAATTATCAAACCTGCATTAAGTAGAACATGAAAAACTATGTATATGTTCATACAAGTATGAAGCCTGCATGATGTAGAACATGAAAATCTATGCTTGGTCCATACATTTATCAAACCTGCATTAAGCAGAACATGAAAATATATGTATATGTTCATACAAGTATCAAGCCTGCATGATGTAGAACATGAACATTTATGTATAGGTCTATACAATTATCAAGCCTGCATGATGTAGAACATGAAAATCTATGTATAAATCCATACAATTATCAAACCTGCATGATGTAGAACATGAAAATATGTGTATAGGTCCATACACTTATCAAACCTGCATGAAGTAGAACATGAAAATCTGTGTATAGGTCCATACACTTATCAAACCTGCATGAATTAGAACTAAAACTCTGTGTATAGGTCCATACATTTATCAAACCTGCATGATGTAGAACATGAAAATCTGTGTATAGGTCCATACACTCATCAAACCTGCATGAAGTAGAACATGACAATCTGTGTATAGGTCCATACACTTATCAAGCCTGCATGATGTAGAACATGAAAATCTATGTATTGGTCCATACAATTATCAAACCTGCATTAAGCAGAACATGAAAATGTATGTATATGTTCATACAAGTATCAAGCCTGCATGATGTAGAACATGAAAATCTGTGTATAGGTCCATACAATTATCAAACCTGCATGATGTAGAACATCAACATCTTTGTATAGGTCCATACACTCATCAAACCTGCATGAAGTAGAACATGAAAATATGTGTATAGGTCAATACAATTATCAAACCTGCATGATGTAAAATATGAAAATCTGTGTATAGGTCCATACACTTATCAAACCAGCATGAAGTAGAACATGAAAATCTGTGTATAGGTCCATACAATTATCAAACCTGCATGATGTAGAACATGAACATCTGTGTATAGGTCCATACACTTATCAAACCTGCATGAAGTAGAACATGAAAATCTGTGTATAGGTCCATACAATTATCAAACATGCAGGAAGTAGAACATGAAAATCTTTGTATATGTCCATACAATTATCAAACCTGCATGATGTAGAACATGAAAATATGTGAATAGGTCCATACACTTATCAAACCTGTATGAAGTAGAACATGAAGATCTGTGTATAGGTCCATACACTTATCAAACCTGCATGAAGTAGAACATGAAAATCTGTGTATAGGTCCATACACTTATCAAGCCTGCATGATGTAGAACATGAAAATCTATGTTTTGGTCCATACACTTATCAAACCTGCATTTAGCAGGACATGAAAATGTATGTATATGTTCATACAAGTATCAAGCCTGCATGATGTAGAACATGAACATTTATGTATATGTCCATACAATTATCAAGCCTGCATGAACTAGATCATGAAAATCTGTGTATAGGTCAATACAATTACCAAGCCTGCATGAAGTAGAACATGAAAATATGTGAATAGGTCCATACACTTATCAAACCTGTATGAAGTAGAACATGAAAATCTGTGTATAGGTCCATACACTTATCAAACCTGCATGAAGTAGAACATGAAAATCTGTGTATAGGTCCATACAATTATCAAACCTGCATGATCTAGAACATGAACAACTTTGTTTAGGTCCATACACTCAACAAACCTGCATGAAGTAGAACATGAAAATATGTGTATAGGTCCATACACTTATCAAGCCTGCATGATGTAGAACATGAAAATCTATGTATTGGTCCATACACTTATCAAACCTGCATTAAGCAGGACATGAAAATGTATGTATATGTTCATACAAGTATCAAGCCTGCATGATGTAGAACATGAACATTTATGTATATGTCCATACAATTATCAAACCAGCATGATGTAGAACATGAAAATATGTTTATAGGTCCATATACTTATCAAACCAGCATGAAGTAGAACATGAAAATATGTGTATAGGTCCATACACTTATCAAACCAGCATGAAGTAGAACATGAAAATCTGTGTATAGGTCCATACAATTATCAAACCTGCATGATGTAGAACATAAAAATCGGTGTATAGGTCCATACACTTATCAAACCTGCATGAACTAGAACATGAAAATCTGTGTATAGGTCAATACAATTATCAAACAAGCATGATGTAGAACATGAAAATCTGTGTATAGGTCCATACACTTATCAAACCAGCATGAAGTAGAACATGAAAATCTGTGTATAGGTCCATACAATTAGCAAACCTGCATGATGTAGAACATGAAAATCTGTGTATAGGTCCATACACTTATCAAACCTGCATGAAGTAGAACATGAAAATCTGTGTATAGGTCCATACAATTATCAAACCTGCATGATGTAGAACATGAAAATATGTGTATAGGTCAATACACTTATCAAACCTGCATGAAGTAGAACATGAAAATCTGTGTATAGGTCCATACAATTATCAACCTGCGTGAAGCAGAACATGAAAATCTGTGTATAGGTCCATACAATTATCAAACCTGCAGGAAGTAGAACATGAAAATCTGTATATAGGTCCATACAATTATCAAACCTGCATGATGTAGAACATGAAAATCTGTGTATAGGTCCATACACTTATCAAACCTGCATGAAGTAGAACATGAAAATCTGTGTATAGGTCCATACAATTATCAAACCTGCAGGAAGTAGAACATGAAAATCTGTATATAGGTCCATACAATTATCAAACCTGCATGATGTAGAACATGAAAACCTGTGTATAGGTCCGTACAATCATCAAACCTGTGTGACGTAGAACAAGCACATCTAAGTATAGGTTCATATAATTTATCAAACCTGTATGAAGTAGAACATGAAGGAAAATACATCTAAACATTTAGTTGTTATATGTCATTATAATATGCATATACAATGGATACAATACGAAACTTGAAATGCTTGAATAGTTTCATATGAAGTTTTAAATATAATAGCTTTTTATCTATACTATCGACTGCAAATCACTCGAGAAAATAAGGTTTATTGTGTGAAAACAAACACTACCCAAGCCATTTATTAGCTCTGTACTGATCATTTTGCATTTTTTAAATTTTATCAAGTTTGCAATTGTGATATAATGTAATGCATTGGCTAGATAAAGTGTCACACTAAATTTTTCATATAACTTAACATATGCATGATTATTGTTGTATTTAATATGCAAACTCAAACACTAAGAATTATACTTTAAACCGTTTAACAGAGGGATGAGCTGAAGATTCAGAGTGCATGTAAACATGCATGAAATATACATTCTCTGCAATGTTTCCTTATAGTTTAAACAAAATTGATCAAAGACGACCAGGCCCATATTAACGAACAATCTTTCAGGCCCCATGTTAAGTCCCATGTTTAGTCCCATTTTAAGCTTAAACTAAAAATATAAATATTTCTTTTAGCTTTTCTATTTATTTATTTTTATATGGAAAGTTTCAGGACAGTTGTTATGTTTGCTTTTCACTTTTTGTGTAAAGTTTCAAGTAATTCCAAGTTCATTAACTATTATTTAAATGCTGTAGTTCTGAGCTTCGGCAATCAATATGACTTAAGTTTGTTTTTGAACGTGGGGCTAGGATTCGTATACTTGAAATTTAAATTGCTCAGCCAAAATCCCATGCTTAAGCTCAAAAGTCAAATACTAGTTCTTTTAAATGAGTGTTTTCCTCAACGAAACGTTCAGGATATTTATAATTGTTTTACTGATCTTTATTTGTGTAAAGTTAGAATTTCATGACCATTAAGTAAGATTTTCAGAATTGTATAGCAGAGATTGATATTTCGACTCAAAACATTAATTTCAAGAATACGGGACCTGGTGCTTTCTAAAATGCTAGCTATACATTGACATGACATGTAGAACACCTACGTATAAGGTCCCGTATTAATATCTTATGGGGTCTAGAGGATTAGTTTCCGCAAATCTCTGTATTTTAAGTCTCATGATTTTGAGCAAGGCAGCCATCTTGATTTTGCTGAAATTTGAATTTTATGTTGGGCAAACTAGACTGCAATCAGTAGTTATTCATTCGATCTTTGGAGATCGCTGAGCCCGATACTTATATTTAATTATCGGTGGAACTTTTTCATTTCTTTTTGTTTTCTTACTTTATTTTCGATTCAGTGGTTCCACTACTCCGGCCGAATAAAGGCTCTGGGTATTGTTTAACCACTTATAGGATATGTTGTCTGCTTTTTAATTTAGTATTTTGACTGTTACTTGTGATATGCAGGCTTCATAACCGCTGCTCCCAACTTAATTCCATTATGTTTATTTCGCTCTTCGGGGCATTTAATTTTATTAGATACTGGGACCATACGCCGTACGACATGGGAAAGAAAGATACTCCATGTCCACCGTCATATGCATGCCATCTTCGGGATGGTTAACATTTTGTACTATTGAGTTTATTAATATTGAGTTCTGCTCAACCCGGGGCTAGAGGGCGTGAGCGGTAGCTAGCATATTTCACTACCGCTCATGAACAGTCTCAATCAAACCGAGACTGCAATATTTCGTATGTGTCGTTTTCGGCCGTTTCCAAAGGTCCATTATCATACTCTTTTTTGAATATAAACTAGAATCTTCTGCCAATTCCATGTGAAGTATGAAGAAGATGAGGATAAAATTTCGGAAGTTCGCATGACTGTTTATAGACGTTTTTGTAAACAAAGATGGCTGTTGAAGGCCATGGTTGAAATATTATTATCTCTTACAGTCCAGAATATTAGCGATAACATATTTTTACTATATCTTTTAGTATGTTTCAAACATAGTAGCCATCATGGATATCAAATTGAAGTTAGAACAAGCTAGAGGGATGTTCGTATAAAGTTTCCCGAAGATCTCTTATGTTCTATTTTAATCACACACTTTTTTAAAGTCTATTTTCATCCGTTACAGCCATTTTTTTAGGTTTTGCAGGAAGAAGAATTTCCGTTTGGACCAGTTTGATCCTAAAAATGCTCCCGTTAAGTTACATTAAAATCGAAAGGCAGATCTTGATCTGTATAACTCAATGTAAAACAAAGACGGACATTGGCAGCAATATAAAACCTTCTGAAATCTGAAAAGGAGAAACTGATGTTTCCATTTAGTCCGTTTTAGACCCCAGTATTTAAAAGTTCAATGACAATCAGCAAAATGATTTGCATAGTATTTACATTGAACTGATTCTGCTGAGTTTTTATTTAAACAAATACAGCTCTCAGATCTGCCGATAATGACATGCCATATTTATGCATTATAAAACTAATTGTTTTTCTTTTAATCAACAGAAATAATGAACACTAAATACATTTGCATATTGATCGACCAATAATACCCAAAGTTCATAGTGAAAACAGAAGGAAACTCGAACGTGTTCGGTAGTAGGCTTTGTAGGGTAGAGCTGAACATGAATGGTACTATTATATTAGAAGTACTTTGTAATCAGCCAATAATACTAAATATTCACATTGAAAACAGAAGGACAATTGAACGTGTCTAAGGTTGTAGGTTTTGTAGGGTAGCCTTAAAGGGAGTACATCAGGATTTTTCTAGAAATATCTTTAATTATAAAAATGTTCCAATTCATGATCAAACACTTATATCCATCAAAATATGATGTTCGAACCATATTGTTAAGGTTTAAACTTCGAATACACCATATAGCTAGGACGGAATCGGGCATAAAATGCTGAAATTAACCCTGGTGCGTAGCCTAGGATAGCACGTATTACTGTACAGAATGAATTTCCTTGTAACTAAGGGGTATTTTTTAGGATCATTCATTATGTTTAGGCTCTTTAAAATAGAAAATATCATTATTTGTCAATTTTAAGTCGGACCCCTAGACCCCTTTGAAAAGCCTGATGTACTCCCTTTAAACGTGAATGGTGCTATTATATCTGAAGTACATTGTAATCAGCTAAAAATACCCAAAGTTCACATTGAAAACGGAAGGAAACTCGGACGTGATAGGTTGAGGTTTTGTAGGGTAGAGTTAAACATGAATGTTACAATGTACATCCGTAGATTTCATGTTGCTTTGGCAACTATATCAAAGGCCTTTTTGTGGTTTGGTCTTATGTGTACACACTTTAATGTTTGTCCATGTCACTAAGATACTGTGTGTCTAGTATACATTACATGTCATTGAAAAAAAGTAAGCAATGGTAAGAGTCGGCAGACGTTTTTATCCAGTGTCTTCAAGTATCAGTCTACAATGACAATGACAAAAATGTATTCAGCAATTTAGGCCTCCAGCCCATAATACAAATATTACAGATACAATGTAGTAAACGTTTTAATGTAACAGTGTGATATAAATACATGACATTATGTACATACATAGAAAATACAAAATTTATCGTACATTATAGGTATGAGTATATGCCACTTGCCTTCTGTACTGCAGTACTGCAATTTGCCTTCTGTACTGCAGTACTGCAATTTGCCTTCTGTACTGCAATTTGCCTTCTGTACTGCAATTTGCCTTCTGTACGGCAATAGCTTACCTTATGATATATTATTGATAGTTTAAAAGAACAGTCTTCTTTCATTCAATATATCGTGCACACATTTGAATAGCTGTGACAATTTAAATGCATCGGTTGTTTTCATTAAATTATAGAATATATTCAAACTCGTATTGACACCATTCATGTTAACAAAATTGATTGCGTAAATCTTCATGTCTACCATCGTTGGTGAATAATGGGCTTACATTATAATGCGCAGGACGACCTTGATGTTTGTAAAAATGTATTTATACCTGGTTACAAAGAGATTATATACCAGAAATTTGATGCCTGTGAAGTAACTAAGGCTTCTTACATTACAACTTGGCTAAGTAATATACCTGTATATTAAGTGTCACAGGTAAAATTGAACTTTACAATATTAACAAATAAATGGCGACTGGTGGATTTTCGAGACCTGTCTTAGGACCTACGGAAAAATGCACTATTCACCAGGCTGAAGTCATCAATAGGAAGTGCCGCGATCACGATGTTGTTTGCTGTGCAGTCTGCGTCGCTATAAACCATAGGTAAGCACAAATAAATAGTATGCTGTGTGCGATTGGATTTATTTTCTTCATGTTTGATGTTAATGGGACACATGGCAATCTTGATTTTTAAAAACTCATGGCGTCGTGTTTGTTTTTCTACATAAATTGCGTTTTTACAATCATAAATATTAATTATTTAAATATTTCAAAGCAAATTGTGTTTGCATATTACTGACTGTTGATTATATTGCACAAATAAAATGTTTAAACATATAGTAGAATAACGAAGAAAAAGAAAATCTCAAAATGTTATTAATATATATATTATATACTAATAGGTTTTTCTCCTTTCATACCTTTCTTAAAGTCAAAATGATACTGGATAAAGTAATATAGATGCCAATGTTAAGAAACTAATAATATATATGTGCCGAAAACAGCATAGATTTATTCACGGGTTCTTAAGATACCCGTGAAATGAATTATGAGTTGGTAACTCCTAATTCGATCCTCCTTTTTCGGGGTTGGCCTGGCTGGTTATAGTCGGTTATATTGTGTCTATAGAGTTTGGGTTCTCAAAATACGTTATATACATGCCTCGTCGTCAGTAGGGTTAGAAACGGTGTACACTGGTGTTAAATATATTGTAGAATAACGAAGAAAAAGAAAATCTCAAAATGTTAGTCAAAATGATACTGGATAAAGTAATATATATGCCAATGTTAAAGAAACTAATAATACATGTGCCGAAAACAGCATAGATTTATTCACGGGTTCTTAAGATACCCATGAAATGAATTATGAGTTGGTAACTCCTAATTATATCCTCCTTTTTCGGGGTTAGGCCTGGCTGGTTATAGTCTGTTATATTGTGTCTGTAGAGTTTGGGTTCTCAAAATACGTTATATACATGCCTCGTCGTCAGTAGGGTTAGAAAACGGTGTACACTGGTTGTAAACTTTGCCTGTCGTTGGCGGTATGATGAATTTAATGCTTGACAACTACATCAAGTGTCATGTACCCCTTTAAAGGAAGTGTGTATTGTATACATGCACTAAGGGTCTTTTTTAAGTGACACTCCCTCTACCATGCCTATGTGTTGTTGAGCAGTAAACAGTCACATCTGGCATGGTGGTTGCGAGCCTTTTTATTGGATGTTGGTTAAACGTACACACGGCATGTTGATATTTTAGGAAGAGGCGTCCCGTTATTTTACACAACTTGCATTTGCTCAATCATTAATATTATCAGAATATAAGAAAGCAAATTGCGTTTGTCTTATAACTAACTGTTGATTATATTGTGCACCAATAACACATTTAAACCACTGGAAGAATGAAAAACTTCATTG
>JAWPHD010016522.1:0-49374 GCA_037043455.1 Cyrtodaria siliqua
ATTAACAGTTTCTAATCAGTGTATCCAGTATGTCTATTTGAGAAGCCTATCGAATTCCCCACTTACACAATCTAAAGGTTTGAAAGAAAAGTTTTTCAAACTATGATCATTTGTATTAAAATGTGTAGGAATATTCGTAGAATATGACGGGTCGTGGAAGATGTTAATATCAAATTTATGACGATTCATACATTTGGACACTTGTTGGTGAGTCTGAACATTTAAATTAAATTCTGATGAAGGCTGTCAAGCCGAAACGTTAATAAGTCTGTGTTGTTAAGTTTTTTAAACACCATTACATAATATGAATAAATGTCTACCTAATCTTCAACATACATACACTAATGTTTACTCTGCAGGAAAGGTGGTACATTTATTATTAGGTACACTACCTTTTACCTTCATGTCCATAGTAAATCAAACATTTCAGTTATATGCTGGTGTTCTTGAATTTTGTAGGAATGACTGAGGCATCTGATTGGAGGAAGTGTGATGCGGTTGCCAAGGTGATTGCCTGTTGTCCAAACCAGTCAGTGTCTGCAGAACAATATTACAAGAATATCAGTCCTCAGGTAATTCACCATTACACATTCTTGCTTTTCTCCGTGAATCTGTCAAATTTTTACGCCTGCATACATATTTGCGATTTTTATGCCTCATACAGACAGACCTGTATAAACTGACCACCAAAAAGAAATGGCGGTCTTTAAAGCAAGCATTCTCTTATTCATAGTTATTTAGTTATTAACTTTTTTATTGAAAAACATTAAAAACAAAGATTTATGACAAGCTAAAATTTCAAAAACAATTAAAAACACATCAAACAGTCTGTTAAATCATTTTAGAATTATTTTTTGTTTAGAATTTGCCATATCAAAACGTCAAGAAACTCATTAGGGTAACTCGCCCTTAAGTCGAACTTGCCCCTGACTCGGACAGTTATTGATGTTTGAATATCTTTCTCAACTGGAAATGGTCAATAACTGTTACTATGAAAGGGAGGCAATCCAATGATTTCTTTCATTCAAAACAACAAGAATTACCCCCAATCTATTGATTTCTCCAGCAACTTTTATAGTACGACTCAAGGGCTAATACATGTTCGACTTTGGGACATGTCTAAATATTTCTGCCCTTAAGACGAACACTGATGTCAGGAGCCAATACCCGAACATTTTACACAAGAAGACATCTAAAATATGTAATTTGTGTAAGGACATTTATATACATACATGATGAAAAATAAGGACAATTTCTTTATTTGAGCTTATGGCAACATCAAAGCAATTTTTATGACCCACTACTGAAGTTGTAAAAAATATCCGACTCGGCGAATTTTGGTGAGTGCGAAAAGTATGACGTAACCAATAACCTGTCCGACTCAGGGGCGAGTTACCCTACTCAATGAGTAACGCAGACACTCAAGATATCCTTTTTTATGCAAAAAATAGAACTCGCTGTGTTCTGAGAACACATTGAGCGTCTCCTATAGGACTCACTGTGTTCTGAGAACATATTGATTTCCATGTTTTGAATGTAAATAAATATTTTAAGTGTTTGCATTACTCATTGAGAAATGAGTTGATTCACGTTCTGATATGGCAAATTCTAAACAAAAAATAATTCTAAAATGATTTAATAGACTGTTTTCTAGGCTTCAGCTCTACTTAAGAAAAACCTGAAGGTTTTGAATGGGATGTACAATTTGATTGCTTGGAAATAAACCTGTTTTTAGAATAATCTTAGTTATAAACAATGTAAACAGACTATTAAATCATTTTAGAATAATTTTATTATTAGAATTTTGTTGTTCTGGATTTTAAGAACCTCATTACCGGTACTTGATGTCAAGTTAAAGCTCAATCAGTGATAAGAATGTATTGAGCTTTTTCTCCTTGCTAAATTAACTGGTTTCATTGGTCCAATTTTTATCACTGAACCAATCAGAATGCTTCATTCATATTTTCATTTGGTTGTTTATATCATGACATCACTTTATGGTATTATGACATCACAGCCTGGTATTATGACATCATGTCATGCCATTATGATGTAACTCAGTGAATTCTGAGAACTGACTGAGCCTTTAAATTGCTGTTAGAAAGTGTTTGAATCTTTCATTGAGTAATGAGTTTCTTGAAACCAAGAATCACACATTTCTAAATATAAAATAATTCTAAAATGATTTAATAGACTGTTTGTAATGTTTAATTGTTTAATGCCAGTGCATATGCCTTGTATTTTGTGATTAAAACATTATTTAAATACCAAACATATTATGCTGAATGAGATGAAACCCTACTGCATCAACTAAATTTTTCTTATTCTGTGTAATGCATTATCCTGTCATTTTTGTGTTGCCTGCATCACATGGCAGACACTTAGAGATCACCTCGTCTTCCATCGTAGTCCATCACACTCTAACCTGCAACCCCTTGGCCATAACTTGAAAAGTGTTTGACATATTTTCATAAAGTTTCACATACGTCTTCATCTTACCTGAAGTAATGATGTTACACAAGTCCAGTAACTTTCATTTTGGCAGAATTATGCCCCCTTTCATAAAACTTTTAACCTGCAACCTAACCAAGATGGCCATAACTTAACAAATATTTAGCAGGCGACACAATTATTAGTGTGGAATGCCCTTCTAGTTGTCTCCTCTTGATTTTGAACTGAATGTTGACCCCATTTTCTCGTTTTATCCCCGTTAATGATCAGGTACTGGAGCTTTTCCACATCAAGGACCAGCAGGTGTGTCGACAGTTCCTGCGTGTGGCCTGTAGTACCATCTCTTGTATGTTCACACAACATCCGCACCTCACCAGGGACTATGTGATACAGCCCATGTTGAAACCTTTACTTGCATGCCTGGAGCAGAGAGGTATTTCTTTTATTATATAAAAAAGAAACAGGGCCTGGGAAAATGCAAGTTTAACTGGACCCCTTCCCCAATCACCGAAAAAATAAAATATTTGCATTGTAGCATAAAATATTAAAATCTATTTTTAAAGCTATTGAAAAAGGAGATAGGTGAAATGGAGTGATAACAGAGACAATAAAATTAGCCAGTGTCTTAAAATCACCTTAATTTCCTGAAAAATTTAAAACTTGGTCATAATTTAATGATCCTATTGTGGCACTGTCTACTATGAAGGGAGAGTGACAATTTGAATTATAAAAGGCAATCCATAGTTTTTACTCTTACTTGCTTCCCTTTGTATGGAACATGTATTTTGACAGTGATTCCCATTTACAGACGTTTCAGGCTCCAGTTGTGTGATTGTGGAGGAGCAGCAGCTGTGTTTGTGTGTGGAGGACTGTCACAAGGTAGGCTCCAGCATTAATATAGGATTAACTATATTGAAATTTTGAATTTTGCGATGGTATATGAGTCGTTTGATGGTCGCAAGTTTTGTTAAGTCTACTGGCCATAAACCAGAATAGGCTTAACCCTTAACCCGCTGAGCACGACTGTAATAGCCTTCGCGTCCATTGTAAACCCAGATCAGTCTGCGAGTATAAACTCGCAGGCTGATCAGGGTTTACAATGTCAGTCATGTTCCCCAAAACACCCCTTTGTCACATAAATGCAATGGTCTTGATTCAAAGAAAGAACAGTCCATTATATGTATGCAAGGGGTTAAGGGTTAAGTGATAGCGCATTGTCTGTTGGTCATCCTCATCTGTTTACATATTCTAGTTTGCGCGATGGCTTAAACAAATGGTATTAACAAATTTAATTAAAAGTTATCGATTAATAAGTTTGACAGAATTTCTTTTACAGAATAACTGAATTTTTTTGATTATCACCAAATTTGATTTAAAAGGATTGATTCTGTATAATCCTGGACGAGACGAGATTAAAAATGAGAAAAAGTGTGTGTTTTATGGTGGTGGGTATGGTATTATTTTTTATTATCAAGCATCCTCTGCTGCTTTAAGGCCCTCTTGGGCCTTTGACGATCTGAGGATCTGACGATCTCCAGTATGTTTGGCCTTGTTTTTATAGGAATGACTGAAATTTAAAGTGTTTAATATATGAGCCGAAACACGCGAAAACGACCCTTCAGACAGAATTTTTACATTTTATGTTTTTTGATGTTTATGAACCACGGTGATTTTCTCTTTAAAAATCTCTTTATTTTATGTTGATATCTTAATTAAAAATGATTTTATCTCAATTTAAAAATTAAAGATCGTACTCACCATTAATTTTGACGTTGACGTCGGTGTCTTGGATGACGTCGTTGATTAAATAACAACAAAAAACATAAACAATTATCATTTTCTATAACATCAACTATTTATATTAAGAAACATATTCCCTATGATATAATAATTAGGTAAAACACAAAAATGACGAGAAATTTGACTAGTAATTAATTGATTACCTGCTGACGTCATAAATTGTTACGTTATGACGTTGTCATAAGGGATGTTTTCGTGTGTTGCGGCTCATATGTCTCGTACATGAACATTCCATGTGGGTCTCTGAGGATCTGAGGAGACCTGCCTTCTCAGGCCCTTGGATTTTGTTTAATATGGGTAACTGAAATTTAAAGTGTTTAATATATGAATGGTACATGAAATTCCATGAGGGCCTCTGATGATCTGAGGAGACCTGCCTTCTCAGGCCCTTGGACTTTGTTTAATACAGATAACTGAAATGTAAAAGATTTAATATATGTATCGTACATGAACATTCCATTTAAGCTAATTTTGCATGTGTTTTTGTAATCCTTATATTTTACTGACTCAGCTGTTCTTTGTTACAGGTATTTGTGTGTGGCTGTACAAATAATGCCACACTGATTGCCAGTCTACAGCCTGTAATACACACCCTGTATAAACTATTTGTGTTTACAAAGACTGGAGTGTCGGCTTTGAGGTAGGTTAAAATTGTTCTTCTTTATTTAGGATTCAGGGGCAAGGCACCTCAAACTGAAACTTAAACATGTACATGAATTTATGACGATTGTTCCTTCAGTAAAACTCAGGTAGGGTTCAGACTCAAGCCTTTCTCTAACTGCCTTTTACCCTCGGAAGACACTGTAAAGATGCATATATCAATAAATGTTACGGTAACCTCTTATTCATGAATAAGTCAATTTGTATACCCCATATTAGCGTAGGGAGCATATAGTGCTTCCCTTGTATACATCCATCTGTACGTCACAGCTTGGTTAGCATTTCACATGAGGACCGTTTCTAAGTCATCGATAGCCCTACATGCTTCAAACTTTATTCACAGATACATCTACACGAGTTAGGTCACCATAATAGGTCTTGATCTACTGTTACCACTTCATCGATTCTGGTTTCTCGTCAGGTCCATTTCTTAGTCACCGATAGAACTACAATCTTCAAACTTCATACATGTTCGGATCAAAAGTAGTTCACTCTGACCGACCATCACCTACGTTTTTAAAGTTCATAGAATCTAGTTAACATTTTTCATTAGATTTGTTTATAAGTCACCGATAACACTACAATCTTCAAAATTGATAAGTAGATATGTCTACATGACTACAACATGCTCTGACCAAATGAAGGTACCATAATTGACCTTGCTTACTTTTATATTGAAGTGATTCTGGTAATTTTTCATCATTGTTCGAGGGAGCTTGTTTCAACCAGAGTTTTTTTACTTTTCAGACAAAATTCAACTAGAAACTTAAAAAAGTTGTATATTAATGACACCGACTTTTTTTAGTGGTAAACAGAAATTCCTTACTTTTCAAAATTGGTTGAGAAATAAAAAAAAGTGTTTTTGACGGGGCATTTTTAATGAAAAATTCTGCTGTATTGAAAATTATGTCTTTTTTTTTCAGAATGTTTATCTTAAACTGGTTTTAATTTGTTTGTTAAAGGTAAATCAAGACACTCTGAAAGTTTTATAGCAAAATATGCATTACATGGTCCGAGTATTAACTTTCATACCCCATCCAACCCCTTCTCCAAGAAGAGAAAACGGGGTTGGCTGGGGTATGAAATAAAACATTAATTTTGGCTTAAAACATTTGCATATCGTAGAATTAAAACATTTAATAGGTAATTTTACACAGGATATCACATTGTTTAGTAAAAAAACGCTAATATAAGCTTTCCCATCGCTTAATGGAATTAAGGCGGGACCACGTAATGGAACGGAAGTTAACAGAAGTTATTTGAGATTTCTTAATTTTCTGCTGTTCCAGCAACAAGGAAAAACCTGTGACTGAAACAAGCACCCTTAAAATAGGTCTGTTTCTAAGTCACCATGAATAGCCTTAAACTCTTCACACTTCATACACAGATACATCTACATAAGTATGATCATATGTAGGTACATCTGAACTGAACTTGACCTACTTTTTACAGGTTTTAAAGGTTTTTCATTATCCCTGTTTGTAAGTCACGGATACCTAATTACGTGATCCGAGTATTAACTTTCATACCCCTTCTCCAAGGAACGAAAACGTAGTTGGCTGGGGTATGAAATAAAACCTTAATTTCGGCTTAAAACGTTTGCATATTGTAAAATTAAAACATGTAATAGGTAGTTTTAAGCAGGTTATCGCATTCTTTCAGTAAAAAAAAAAGAAGTTTTAAACATGTTTTATAGATGAAATATTCGTTATAAAATTCTGCTCATATAAGTTTTCCCATCACATAATGGAATTAAGGCGGGACCACGTAATGTGTAAACTCATCAAACTTCTTACACAGGCACATGTAGATGAGTACAGTATATTATGACCAAATGTAGGTGTTGACAGTGCATGACCTTATTTTGACACTTCACTGATTTTGGTCGTGTTTTCATACTCTCCATTTTTAAGGCACAAATAGCCCCTACCAGTTTCAACCAGCATCCAATTACAAATGCTTGAATTGTTGCAAAAATTAAAAAAATAACGCCTTCTTAAATGAAGCTGCTGGCTTACTATCCAAAATACAAAAACATGCCCATCCATGTCTCATGGACACATTGGTGGGGTGTTCAAAATTAGTGGATAACTGTACTTGTTTCATCTTTCATGCAAGTTCAAAGCATAATTATGTAGATCTTTTATACTTACCTTATAAATGTATGTTGTTTCTTTAGATCTGCCTGCCAAGAGATAATAGTTACCTATTTGAAGCAGACTGAATCTGGTGTGACCTTGACCTGTCTGGAATTAATGGCTTTCCAGCAGACAACAACTCCTATGGAAGTGAACTTTCCCAGAATGCATCCTGAATTGAGATTTGCCAATGGTGACAATGGCGGTGTTGTTGTTATAAAGTCAGAGGAAAGGTATATTAAACTGTTCTATCTGAGTATCTCATCATAAATGATTATCAATTGTGTTGTTGATGACAGTCAAGCTTACAGAAACTGCACTAGCTCCTAAAAAAAATACTTAAAAATATAGAATCCTTGATGTCTCAAAAATTATTGAAAATTACTGAAAACAAAAAATCCATGATGTCTTAAAAGTTGAATGAAAGGAAAACAGTAAATATTGTTTATAAATACTAATAATATCAATCAAAAATGGCAATAAAAAGAGAAGATTAATTTCCTTGTCTAATGACAGTGTTTTGTTTTCATACTTTATTTTGGAGAGACACTAACATTTGTGTTCTGGATTCACGTTATGCCAAGCTAAACTCTGAAACATAAAATCAGATAGATCTTCAAAGATGCAATAGCTTATATGTAACAATAGCTTATATGTAACAATAGCTTATATGTAACAATAGCTTATTTGTAACAATAGCTTATATGTAACAATAGCTTATATGTAACAATAGCTTATATGTAACAATAGTTTATATGTAACAATAGTTTATTTGTAACAATAGCTTATATGTAACAATAGCTTATTTGTAACAATAGCTTATATGTAACAATAGCTTATATGTAACAATAGTTTATATGTAACAATAGTTTATTTGTAACAATAGCTTATATGTAACAATAGCTTATTTGTAACAATAGCTTATATGTAACAATAGCTTATTTGTAACAATTGCTTATTTGTTAAAATTTCTCCGGGGATTTTCCATAGAATTGCATTTTTCTGGAAAAAAATGGGTGAAAAATAGCAAACATTTATAGATTCGAGCTTGAAAATTGAACATGCGAGTTTTGTTTTTCAGTGATGACAGTTCATACCATGATGCTAATGTGGAGTGTATAGTCTGCATACTGAAGGACTTACAGAGCTCTGGAATAGCCGGAGAGTTTCTGGTGCACATGCTTCAGGTTAATATACTTAAATGAAATCCGTTTGTAAATGAAAAATGTAAAATCACAAAAAATACTAAGCACCATGATAGAACAGTCTGTGGTATATTCTCAGGATAAAATCGCCACACATATGTGCAATGTAATGGTAGTTTGTCTAACTTGTTAAGCATAACATGGTCCCGCCTTAATTCCATTGAGCGATGGGAAAGCTTATATTAGCAGGGTTTTATAACAGACATTTCAACAATAAAGCATGTTTAAAAACATTGTTTACTGAAAAAATGTCTGTTATAAGGTTTTATTACCTATTAAATGTTTTAATTTTACAATATGCAAAATTTTTAAGCTGAAATTAAGGTTTTATTTCCCCAGCCAACCCCATTTACGCTTCTTGGAGAAGGGGTTGGATGGGGTATGAAAGTTAATACTCCGACCACCTAATGTATCTTGCAATATTTCCATTAAGGAATTAGAGAAATCACACCAGTTTTTAATCATACACAGATGTAATTTGGCTATGATTGTACACCTAAAATGGATAACACTGGTGCAGCATGTGAAACATTTAATAAATAATTAGTAATTTATCTTACATAGTTAATAATACCTCATATTCTTTTTAACATCAGATAGAAAATGATAAAAATCTTCTATCATTTTAAATAATAACTTCACAGATGACATTGCAAGTTATTTGATATAAAATATAATCTCACATTCTTGCTAAATTTATTATGGAATTTATAAAACTCTTTGGCAAACAATGATAGGACGCTGGCAAGACGTCTGAACTTGTTTTTAATTAATAAATTGAATAATAAATGAGCACTCGTGTAAGATTCTCTATTTACAATCAATATGTGTGATTAGCTGATCGTTGATGTTGAAAATAGCATCAACGTTTCGTAAGACATCAAATTAATATAGTTTACATACTTTTTTCACAGGAATTGACACACTTCATTCAGAGCGAAACAGACGTTTTTTGTGAAGATCGCCAGACTCAAGCTGCTACAGGAGTGCCAGATGATCAGGTTTTGATGGATATAGAGCAGCGAAGCCAGTCCAGCGTAGAACAGTTCAATAGGAAATTGATGCTGCTGAACGTACTGGCTTCCGTCTGCGAAGAGTTGGGGCCATCGTGCATCAAAAATGCCAGAAATACACTGGACTTTGTAAAGGTTTGTACAAGTGACGTTCTGTTTTATCAATATGATTGAGAACTGATTACTTTATGTGCTTAGCGCATCCATGACCGGGATAGTAAAGACGCTGTGTCTAAAACTTTCCAAGCTTCTAACAGTTGCGGATTTGAATCCATTGAGAAAGTGTTTTTACGGATGGCGGGAGATATGCAGTACTCATTATATGGTCCGAGTATTAACTTGCATACCCCATCCAACCCCTTCTCCAAGATGTGAAATCAGGGTTGGCTGGGGTATGAATAACATTAATTTTGGCTTAAAAAAATTGCTTATTGTAAAATTAAAACATTTAATAGGTAAATTTAAACAGGTTAACTTATCACATTTTTCGGTAAAAACTGTTGTTAAACGTGTTTTATTGTCGAAATATCAGTTATAAAATCATGCTAATATAAGCTTTCCCATCGCTTA
The DNA here is from genome assembly GCA_037043455.1 of Cyrtodaria siliqua. Classification (NCBI taxonomy): domain Eukaryota; kingdom Metazoa; phylum Mollusca; class Bivalvia; order Adapedonta; family Hiatellidae; genus Cyrtodaria; species Cyrtodaria siliqua. The sequence goes on from JAWPHD010016522.1 coordinate 9,838, forward strand.
ACATGCTTAATGGAAGTAAGTTGGGACCACGTTATGTGGTTCTATCCAGGAAATATATACATATATGGCCTAACATGTGCTATAAGTGACATAAAACACCATTCAAACAAGCAGCAAACCTTATGTTAAAAACAGGTATTTCGTCTTTTAAAGTTATTCAATGGGTTTGTGTTATTATTGGGATCTTATGCAACAAAAAAAGTTAAAATAATTATACGAATAAAGTTTATTGAATATATTCTTGTATACAGAAGGATTTTAGAATCTATCAGCAGCATCTTCCTAAATCCTCCAGCCTCTTTAGTGTTTTAGACATCAGTATTTTTTTTGGTATACAAGTGGTACCGAAAAACGATAACATTCTCAATGGCAAAAGGTTTGTTTTTTTCCCAGTTGGAGTGAACAAATTCCCAATTAAAATATTTTTTAGATATTTACAGTGAAGTTTTAAACAGAAGAAGGGGAAATATATTCTTTTAGGTAAGAGTAATGAAATACTACAAGAGACTGTATACATGGTAATGTGTTTGCAAAGTATTTAAAGGGGTTGATGCACTATTTTCAAACACAGTTTATCTTAAAGGGCTCTGAAAAACTTGAAAAAAGCTGAAAGAATTATCAAAATGCCATGAAAAATAAAGGAGATATTACCTATTCAAAATTTGCAAAGAACATAAATGGAGGCGGCCATCTTTGAACGATGACGTCATCGCGCCGTTTTACCATATATGGCATATTGATCAAATGTCTTTTAAAGCAAAGAAAATCCCTGCAAATGAAAAATAATACTAAAATGTATGCATTTTACATCTTTATATTTATTTTTAATCAATTTGCAGTGGTTTTCTTTGCTTTAAAATACATTTTGTCAATATGCCTTATATGGTAAAACATCCCGATGACGACATCGTTCAAAGATGGTCGCCTCCATTTATGTTGTTTGCAAATTTTCAATAGGTCATATCTCCTTTATTTTTCATGGCATTTTGATGATTCTTTCAGCTTTTTTCAAGTTTTTCAGAGCCCTTTAAAATAAACTGTGTTTGAAAATAGTGCATCAACCCCTTTAAGCATACATTATTGCTTTTGTTTGATAATGAAAAATTCCCAATTCAGGGAAAAACAAGGCACATTTTCCCAGTTGAATTGGTATGGGCAAAGCATTCATTAAAACATAAATTGATCAACCATAATTGATCAACCATTGTAGCTAGATTGTGTATGGTAATTTCAGGCCACCCTAGAGAGGGGTGTACAAGTATGTAAGGCTACGGATGATGCCATGATGGAAGTATTCGAGAGCGAGACACTAACCATGGCCATGGGACTGTTGACTGCGGTACTCACCGGTGCTTTTGAGGTTTGTATTTAATGTCATTTGTAGTAAATTGTAATTTAAATGTATAATTTAAAGCCAATTTGTCAATAGCTTTTTTTACCTCTGGACAATAATGAAGACCTCAATGATTCTTTACACAACTTGAAAGGTCAGTGTCACTTTCTATGGGTATACATGGTATAGTGGATGCATTTGGGAATAGGGAATTTCGAAAACCAGTGACCTCCTGCTGGTTTTGATCAAGTAATAAACAAAATCTTTTAAATTGCATAAGGGCTATTCCGTTGAAACATAACCAGGACCCCAGGAAGGCAATTTAATAAAGATACATGGGTGATCCTTTTATTTTTTCCGAAATTTGGTTCTTTAAACTCAGTCTATGGGTGGGTGTTTAATTTCATATTAAAGTGCTTTCCTGGGGTCCCGTGTATGTTTAAATGGAATAGCCCTAATAAGTTTTTTTTCATAAAATAAAAAAATTCTAACTAAAAAATATTGATAAGTGGCTAGTTTATGCTGTACATTGTGTATGCAATACAAAAGACTTTTGGCTGAAAATAAAAAGAGCATGAAAGGAGAAATTTCGAATTGCCGAACATGATAAATATAAAAAAAAATGCAGTCTCGGTTTGATTGAGACTGTTCATGAACGGTAGTTAAAAATGGTAGCTACAGATCACGTCCTCTAGCCCCAGGTTGAGCAAAACTCCATGTCAGTAATACAAAAATTTAAGCCATCCCGAAGATGTTATCATGCATATGACGGTGAACATGGAACCTTCATTGTGGTATTTTCATACCATTCAATGGCCACCTGCGTATGGTCCCAGTTTCTAACAAAATGTTTTGCCCTAAACGAGAAAACAATGGGCAAAATAAACAAAATGGAATTTAGTTGGGAGCAAAGGTTATGAAGCCTGGTATCACAAGTAACAGTCAAAAGACTAAATCAAAATTGGGGGTTTGAATCTCACTGGGAGCTCGACTTGTAAGTGAGGAAGTGTCGATTCGAAGTGGCGGGAGGTGTACAGTACTGGTTCTACCCAGGAAAAGAGGTTGGTCTGCCTCCACCACAAAAAATCGACCGTCACATATAACCATGCATGTGTTGAAAATGACATAAAACACCATACAAAATCTTCATAAAAATAAAGTACAAAGCATTATATAACATTACCCTTGATAAATAAATATTCAATATAACATTGCTATTTAAAGATAAAGTTGTACTGGGGCCTCTGTTTATATACCTGAGCTAATCAGTCATGTAGCATGTTAGCAATAAATAAGCAAGCTTTTTCAGTGACCAGGTAGCTCAGGTTCTTAAACATCTCATGTTTTATACCAGCTAACAGCAGACGACAGAGCTTTTATGGAGGAGTTGCTTCCCTTACTGCAGGAAATTAATACACATCATCCAGATTCTTCTGTACAGGAAATGGCGACTGACATAAGGATTGCCATAGCAACCCACGGTGCCATCTGGTCTGAGGTCATGAAGGGAAGAGGTCAAGAATTTACAAATGTGTCCAAGAAGGTATATATTCTTAGTATTTGTTATTTTTGTCAAGAAATTAGTATTAAATGTGAAGTATTGAGTGATGTGTTCAAGATCAACTTAAAAATGTAACAGTAAATTATGTCTTAAGGGAGTTCAATTAACTGGTTGCACATTGTTATTAAATTTATTTTTTCCCAACTACTGCCAAATTTATTATCACTGCATGTTTAATTTTATCACTTCCAAAAACTACGTTACACATTACGCAATCTTACGGATCAGATAGATATGACATTGTGTGTAAAAAACATACTTTTTTTCTCTGTCTCTGAGGTCCTTGTGGAAATATCATACATTTTCCTGGTGCACAGGAGCAGGAAAATAGACTTGTCAATCAAATTTTGATATTTCTTATGTTATCCTTTTAAAATCTTGGTATTTTTGACCAAATTGATTAATTGTAAATTTTATTATTGACCCTCATAAACCAACGTTTTATTAGTTCCTTGACACCCACCTACCAGCATATTATAACACACTCACCCATGTAATTTAATATGATCTAAACATGGCATTCTATGTGTATCAATTGTTCACTCATGTAAAATAAAGAAATGTTTGCCATCCGTGGGTGAGACATACTGACTTCTGGAACAGACCTCAGACAGATGTACTTTACAAAGCTACAGGTATCAGGTAGCTCCTAGATAAAACGTGTGGGTTTATATTACACCCATGTGATGAGGGTCTTCCAATAAGTAGTGTTAAATTAGCAAGTTTTTCTGTGGTATCACGGTACCTAGTAAATGGTTTGATGAAAAAATTAAAATGTATTAACAGATTTAGATACGTTATACCTTTCAATGTATTGGAAACTGCATCTATGGAGACTAGGGGTGTTGAATCTTTAAGACCATAAGTAAATGTTCCCTGTTTCAGCATGTTTTGGATGCATTTATTTATGATAAACATACTATTTTTCTAATTATTTTATTATGTGTACCTTAAATCATCACATCTACAAAAATGTGATATTGTAGCAGAGATGCTTTTATAGATTAGACACTAACTTGATATCAGAGAACCTTGGATGTCATAGGAAGCCAGTATACATCCATGTGATAATGTTATGATGGTCATCCAATAAGCAGTGTTAAATAACTGTTATGAGTGTCATCCAATAAGTAGTGTTAAATTACACCCACATGATGAGGACTACATAAGGGTCATCCAATAAGTACTGTTAAATTACACCCACATAATGAGGTTGCGAGGGTCATCCAAGAAGTAATGTTGATAGGGTCATCTGAAAGTAGTGTTAAATTACACCTACATGATGGGGTCATGAGGGTCATTCAATAAGTAGTATTAAAGACAGCCGCATGATAAGGTTATGAGGGTCATCCAATAAGTAGTGTTTAATGAAATACACCTACATGATGATTATTTTTCAGGAATGCTTGAAAATTCTCTTGATAAAGGCATTATATTGAAACTTTCATTTTTGATAAAAATAAAAAGAATCATGCTGATGATCTAAAAAATTGTACTGTTGGCAAATATTCACATGCTATTGTAATCGGTGTAGGGAAGTATTTATTTCACACTATGCAAATTACCAGTCGGGGTGACCCTGAAAACGGAAAACAGTCACTTGATCGTGAACTGAATGTCACTGTTAAACAAAGTTTTAAATCAATCCTCACTACTTATTGGATGACCCTCGTATATTGTTTTGCATCACAATCATATGCACTGATATGACTGCCATGACTGTGTTTTTGTTCTGACATAACCAGTAACTTACTGTACAGTAGTTATTATTTATGAGTATTATTTACAGACCTATACTGTGTCACTTGTCAAGTATATTGATTACCATTTATTGCATGAGTTGTTGCTTGTGTGGGATTGTTTCAGTGAATAATATAATGATTGTAATAAAACTATAACTGTAGTGAGAGTGAACAAATTCGACATACTGATATTTATATGGTAGTATATTTATACCCACGTTTTTGAAAATAACAGGGTATATTAAAATCGCCTCTGTTTGTCTGTCCATTCGTCTGTTACCGTATCTCCTCCTAAACCGCTGAACGGAATTCAACCAAACTTAGGGTATGACCACCATATGATGACGGTTTGCAAGAGCAACATTATTTTTTGAATTACGTTTCTGTTTGTGTATGGAAAACATGAGAGACATTGAACACCAGTAAAACAAGCAATATTAGTTTTAAAGGGACACGCAACAGTCTTTAATGTTGTTTCTGTATGAAAAGCGTAAGAGACGTTGAAAGATCAAACGTTAAACTCCAGCAAAAAAATAGAGTGAATTTTAAAATGACACAAAACAATCTCAAAGGATTTATCGAGCATCAACTTAAGTTGCTGGGTAGACTTATGAGAATTATTTGTTCAATGTTATTTTCAGCTCTGCTGATCGAGAACATTTGTGACTATGTGAATATCCAGTCAGTTAGCTTTCTTTTTGTGATCTCAGCTTTTCCAAAATATACGGGCAGAATTTCATGAACATTCCTTATGAACAGTTGGTCTTAACCAAAATTCAGTTACCTGCAAAATCCCAAGGTACTACATATTATGTAGATAGTAGCTTAAAACAAGAGGTCAATGACCTTGAAGCTCTACTGATTTTGATTTCAGGAAGTAGTCGCTACAAACTTGTTTTTTTGAAAATTTATTTTTAGCCGTGGCGGCCATCTTGAATTTCCGACCGACCTGAAATTTTGCTAGGATCAATTAGACATCAAGAGCAACATTCCTGTGAAGTTTCATGAAAATCTTATCATGTAGTTTCAGAGGAATAGTCGCTACAAGTTTTCATTATATAATTCTATGTAAACAAAGATGGCCGCTGACAGCCATGCTTAACATCAAATCAAAACGATTTTTGAGGAGGACCAACATCATGTCATGCTGATCATTTTAGAAAAAGTCCCATATCAATATCACTTATAGTTTTCAAGAAGTAGTCGCTACAAACTTGTATTTTGAAAATCTATTTTTAGCCATGGCAGCCATCTTGAATTTCCGGCCGACCTGAAATTTTGCTAGGATCAATTAGACATCAAGAGCAACATTCCTGTGAAGTTTCACGAAAATCCGTCTAGTAGTTTCAGAGAAGTAGTCGCTACAAGTTTTCATCATATAACTCTATGTAAACAAAGATGGCCGCTGGCAGCCATGTTTAACATCGAATCAAAACGGTTTTTGACAAGGACCAACATCATGGCATGCTGATCATTTTAGAAAAAGTCCCATATCAATATCACTTATAGTTTTCAAGAAGTAGTCGCTACAAACTTGTTTTTTAAAACCTATTTTTAGATTTGGCGGCCATCTTTGATTTCACATCAACATGAATTTTTGCTAGGGTCAACTAGACTTCATGGGCAACATTTCCGTAAAGTTTCATGAAAATCCATTCAGTAGTTTCAGAGGAGTAGTCGCTACAAAAAAAAGTTTACAGACGGACGGACGGACGGACGACGGACGCCGCACCACGGCATAAGCTCTGCTGATCTCTGATCAGTCGAGCTAAAAAAAGGAAAATATTTATGACAGCTATTTTGCTCTAGAACCCCGTAAGAGATGTTGAGATATATTGTAAACTGGATTTTAGATGCAGTAATCGGCATGTTATGTAGTTTGTACGAACTGAAATTTATTTTGATGATTTTCAAGATGGCTGGCTTCCTGTCTGATCAGCACTCATTCCATAACGTGCAACTAAATGTTTGTTAATGTTTTTTTAAATGCACAAATTTATATCCACACAAAATTGTCCTTAAATACATTTTTCTTCTAAATTCACAGAAATGAAAAAAGAGTTGAGGAAAGAAATAATAATCCCGAAAGAGATATATTCAGTAGTTAAATGATGCAGTTATATTATTCTTTTATTTTTAATTGACTTGCTTAATTAATTTTCATAAACTATGAAATTTTAGTTAATTTTAATTTACTTGAAAGACATTTGAACATATTTGTTATTAAAAATTATGTCTCCCACCCTCACTGGGGGAGACATATTGTTTTTATCTTGGATGTCTGTCTGTCTGTCCGTCCGTCCGTCTGTCTGTCTGTCCGTCACAAGTCATGTCCGCTCCATATCTCTTGAACGGCTTGAGGGATTTTGAAATAACTTGGCACAAATGTTCACCTAATCGAGACGACGTGCAGAGCGTAACTTTCGGCCACGACCGTTCAAGGTCAGGGTGACACTTTGAGGTCGAAGTTTATATGCACTATATTTCGTGTCCGCACCATATCTCTTGAACTGCTTGAAGGATTTTGAAATAATTTGGCACAACTGTTCACCATATCGAGACGATGTGCAGAGCGCAACTTCCAGCCACGTCCGTTTAAGGTCAAAGTCACAATTAGAGGTCAAATTTCATATGTACTATATTTCGTGACCGCTCCATATCTCTTAAACCGCTTGAAGGATTTTGAAATAACTTGGCACAATTGTTCACCATATCAAGACGACGAGTTCAACTTTCAGCCAGTTTGGTTCATATGCATTGCACTGAGAGTGTGTGGGGAGACATATGATTTTGTTACAAAAACAACCCTGTCTAGCTGATAAGTGGTTTTAACCTATTTCATTAATTATGCATATATAAAAGGATCGTAATGGAAGCGTAATGGTTATTAAGTTTGTTTCCTTAAAAAAAAGAAGGTAATAGGGTATGAATATGGGGTTGGAGGGTACGCAAAATAAAAAATGTTAACAATATTATAACAATAAAAAGTACATAAATTAATCTGTTTAATGATATCTCTTTAGTATCTGTTATTTTCATTATCAACATTTTAGAGGGTGTGACATGATCAGATGGTAAGACACTTGCCTATAGATTTAAGGGTGGCATTTGCAAGTTTGAATCCTAGAGGTAAAATTTGAGTCTTTTTAACCTTTATCAGCTCGTGTTTATCGTGTTTATCATTATATTTAGTCAGTGGCCATTATGGCTTTAACACTGCTAACAGCTATAAACCCCAAATTCATCATCCTTATCTGAGAAAGGTGATTAAATCCATTTGTGTTCTTCATCCTACAGTAACTACAATTAAGGCTACGAAATTGTACATCTCTCATTGTTCTATGACCTGTGTGTCTTTTTTCTTCCCTCTATTTTATCATTTTTTATCATGCTCATTTAAGGTCTTTATCATGACACCGCGTATGCAAACGTGGAAACGTGGCTCCATCGTAAATGGAGTGTCTACTATAGAATTTGCTGCAAATCTGCAGTTCTGGCATGTTCATTCCTTTAAGGCGCCATATAACCGTTCATGTGTTGGTGCGCCATTAAACCCAATTCAGTTCAATTCCCCCGAAAGTCAAGCTTAGCGGCACTCCTCTGATCTTCCCTCCTCTTATTCTGGGTCCCCTTCTGATTCCCTAATTTGTTCCCAACAATGGTGAACAAATGCAAAACAGTATTGTACATAATTATCATTGACTTTCAAAATATTTATACGAGAATTTCTCTTTCTTGAAATAGAGTGTAAAATGAAACATGAAAAACTGTATTTGCCCCGTTAAAGGGAATGTAGCGATACAGCCAAACAAACTATGTTATTGAGAGTTCTGAACAACTTTGCAAAAGGTGAAAGAATTATGAAAATCGGATGATAAACAAAGATGATATGACCATTTGAAGGTTTTTCTAAAACGGAAGTGGGAGCCGCCATTTTGAGAACTATGATGTCATAGTTCCAAATTAACATATATGGAATATTATACAATTATGGACTTTTCAGCTGTTATACATGATGTGATATGCACCAAAAAAATCATTATTGACCGAGGCGATAGCCGAGGTCAATAATGATTTTTTGGTACATATCAACATCATGTATAACAGCTGAAAAGTCCATAACTGTTTTATTATATAACCCTCAATTTACAATTATATAAAACAGGTCAATATCAAAAAAACAATTATATAAAACAGGTCAATATCAAAAAAACAGGTCAATATCAAAAAAACAGGTCAATATCGCTAGATATTTTTTCTAAAAAATTACTTTTTAGCCAATGAAAACGCGTCTATTTATAGGTTATATAATAATTATAATTATCATTTAAAGTAAAGAAAAACTCTGCAAATGAATGCATATTTACTGGTCATATAAAACATTATTGCCATTATGTATACATTTGCTGTCATGTTTTTCCTATAAATCAGTAAGTTTTCATATTTATAAATATTCCATATATTATGATAATTTAGAACCGTGATGTCATAGCTCTCAAAATGGCGGCTTCCATATCCGTTTAAACAGAACCTTCAAATGATCATATCTTCTTTGTTTATCATCCGATTTTGATAATTCTTTCATTCTTTTCCAATTTTTTCAGAGCTCTCAATAATAAAGATTGTTTGGCTGTGTCGCTACATTCCCTTTAAATGGCCGCTACCCTTATTATTGTCATGTGCATGTTTTTCAAAATTAGAATAAACATGCACGTTTTTCATCATCCCAGTCATTTTGAAAAAAGATCCTGCCTTATTGACATAAAAAAGTAAAGTTTTCAACTTCATAATCAACTATCATAAATTAGTAAAAAAAAAAAAAATTACAGCCATTACATTGTTTCAACTTTTAATTTCTGCCTTATTGACATAAAAAAGTAAAGTTTTCAACTTCATAATCAACTATCATAAATCAGTTAAAAAATAAAATAACAGCCATTACATTGTTTCAACTTTTTTTTTTTCAGATGTTTATGTTTATGTTAGTTTAAACTTATTTATTTTACATCGATTGTAACGAAAGCTCTATGAACTTATTTGAATCACTCTCGATGTCTTCCTGGGTAGAACCAGTACTAAGCAATGCAGATAAAGTGTCTTGCTCAGGGACAAAACGCTTATGGCAATGGCGGGAATCGAACCCACGACTTTTGGATCATGGGTCCAACGCTCTACCACTAGACCACAGCGCTCCACACTAGACCACAGCTTTATGTTAAGTCATTAAATCTGTTATATGTATGTCCTTCTAACTCTATAAGAAGCTTTTTCCTGATATCTATATTTAGGAACTATTTTAAAAATGTTGCTCACAAATTTAGCCCCAATGCTATTAAAATTGATTATTTTCTGAACAAGTCAAACACTGCGATGTGGTTAGATGCCATGGTAACAATGAGCCTTGAGTTGATCGAGCCATACGATAATGCCTTGGGCAACTTCACTCTGTGTGATTCATCCAGCAGGACACCAAGCTTCTGTCCTCCACGGCTGATCTGGAGGACGTTGTTGGACTCACATCCACAGACGAACATTTGGCCGTTAGATCCTGGGTAGACAACACAATGGGCATTCTTGAGGTCTAGGTCAGTAAACTGTGACAGCTTGTTGCCTTGACGATCAAGGGTTATGACCTCATTATCTCTGTCTGAGACATGGATCAGTGTGTTGTCAGTGGATACAGCGATATGGCATATGGATGAGGATATCTGCTGCCCGACTACATCTGTCTGGAATGTTCGGAGTTGATTGACGGCCATGTTGTAGGTCACTGGTGTGTACTTGAGCTGCACTGTGGCATGAGACAAGCAGTTCTCCATTGATGTGGGCCACACCCCTGCACTGTTGGCTAACATTAAATGACTTTGTTAGTGCCATTGTTTTATCTATAGACACAAACTGAATCTGCATACTCAGTGGCAATGTAACCGCTGCCTCTCCAGGACCAGTAGCACACACTCCATATGATGTACTAGGTAAATCACACCAGTCTGTCACCCTGTAACATTGGTCAAGTCGCTTTAACTTCCTGTTAGTATAGTCTGTGATCAACAACTTGCCATCTGGCAGCAAGCAGGAGCTAGTAATGTCACAGTCTAAGTCACCTTTGACCTTCACATCATATTGACCTCTGAGAGAAGCTGTATAAAGCTGGTCACCAACGTCGACCTGTTTGAAATCTCCCAGTGACTTCACACTCAGGATGACATCTTCTATGGTTGTATTTATCTGGAAATCCAGTAGTTCTGGTTCACGACTGGCTTTCATTTCCTGTAGGAGTTTCTCAGCATCCGTTTTGTTCTGTTTGCCCATTTTGGTGTAGACAAATACTTGTGGCTCATTATCTGTGTTGGCTTGCTTTATTTGCTTGATACTTGCTTCCAGCATTGATAACATCCCTTCTAGAGCCTAGATGTCTGAGTTGTATAAAAATATATCAAATATGGTACAAAATAAATTTGTAGCTCTAAAAAAGCTGTATCACTAAATCTACTAGCGTTTTCGTACAACGTCATGTGACATTGTGAGAGGTGTTGCCTACCGGTCTTAACTTGACTTATTATCTTTAACCAACATTCTTTTGAATGTATATAATTAAAGGATATTTACTAGAGCATGTGTTCTTGAGGCTAATTGCATCACCTCTTGTGGATTATGCCATATCCAGGATCACACTAGGGACCTCGCGTGAGATCTCCATATATGGCATGACCACTCGAGGTGAATAAAATTGACAAATTATTTCCTTGTTACTGTTACCATCATAAACAATACATTAATTTGACCTTCTAATGTGATCTGTATTATGCTTGGTTAACACTTTCAACCTTTTATGGAGGGAAAAAAATAAAAATAACAGTGACTGGTACAAGTATCTTTTATTAATTAAATAAATAAATAAATGTGTAAACAGTGCTTTAACAAGATGATAGATAGCTAGCTGAACTTTGTGGAAAAGAAAGTTTGTCACAGAAATTTAATTGAAATGATAATAATTAATACGAATAATTAAACCTGTACATGTATATACATTAAAGGGACTCACGGCAATATGGATGTTTGTTTAACACATACAAACGGGAGAGGTCTTACATAGGCATTGCCTGTTGTCCAATCCCATTCATTACTTGAATAAAATATTGTTTAAATTAAATGTTTAACACATGTTCACTCATCCGAACAAATGAAACCTGTACTATCTTTTGTTCTTCCTAAATCCTCTGATTAAAAAAGCTGGATTTGTAAACTTTGTGTAGTTTGTCTAAAACTAGTGTCTTCCTGCTAGAAAAGATAAATACAATTACGTAATGTTTTCTCCTAGACGAAAATATTAGTCGTGTTGATCCATTGTATGTAAAACAAGAATAAAAACCTGTACGCTAAATTCGAATATTTAGATTTTGGGTAAAGTTATTGCCCTTTTGGAAAATCTGTTGAATTAAAATAGTGCTAAATATAGAAACTGTAATGGTTTCAAAATAATTTTTGGTGAAAATAATCGTATCCCTTTAATATACTTAACGCCATTAAAAAGGGCAAGTTTTTTTTATTTTGTGTTTATTTCCAAGATCGATTGTAGTGTTATGTACATGTTAGAAATTATCCACATTCCCTATAAATCTGGTGACCGATCAAATTCATGTATTGAAAGAAGTAAAATTGAAATTGAAATTATGCAATCCATCATCGAGACATTTTAATTAAAAATAAACACAAAATAAAAAAACTTTCACTTTTAATGGCGTTAAGTATAGTAGGTTGTTGCCAGTTATGTTGAAGAACAGTTAAAAAGATATATTTAAAAAGTGACACTATATAATACCATTGCAAATATTCCAAGACTGCATGGTGTTTTGAAGGCACAATTATGGGCCTAAGAAATGGCCAACAGTCTTCCCTGACAGGAGTTTGATCTCCCCCAATAGGAACTGGAAACTGAATACCATGGTTTTGAATTTAATGGTTTTGAATTTAATGGTTTGAATTTAATGGGAGCTTGGTATTTAATGAGAGCTTGGTATTTAATCATCTTCATCTCCATTATTGTCATTTTTTGCTCATCACCATTTCCCAGTCCAACCCGATATGACACAAACTGTTAAATGGTTGTAAAACACCATTCATTTATTATGCCCCACGTTGCAATGTCGGTATGTCGCTCAAAAACAACAAATAATAGGATCGTAAAGGAAGCATAATGCTTATTAAGTTTGTTTCCATAAAAAAAGAAGGTTATAGATACGAATAAGTGGGTGGAGGGTATGTAAAATGTAAAATCTTAACAATATGGGCGTGTGAGGCTGTGGGGTGGGGGTGTGAGATGGTTGGCGTCAGGTGTTGCTTTTTTCGGCGGCGGCGGTGAAGGCGTCAACATTCAATTTTTGTGTTTAGGTCATTTTCTCACAAACTGTATATACTAGACCTTTCAAACTTTGCTTATAGTTGTATCTTGGGTGATACATCGCAACAGGACAAAGTAAATGTGGAAGTGACCTTGACCCTCCAAGCAAAGGGCAGATAACTTAATAATTTTTACCTTCAACTTTGGTGTTAAGGTCACTTTTTCACAAACTTTATACGCTAAGACCTTTCAAACTTTGCTTATAGTTGTATCTTGAGTGATACATTGCAACGTGACAAAGCAAATGTGGGTGTGACCTTGACCTTCCAAGCAAGGGGCAGATAACTTAATAATTTTTACCTTCAACAGTTGCGTTTAGGTCACTTTCTCACAAACTTTATGCATTAGACCTTTCAAACTTTGCTTATAGTTGTGTCTTGGATAGTACATCACAACGTGTCAAAAAGCAAATGTGGATGTGACCTTCACCATCCAAGCAAAGGGCAGATAACTTTAATTGTTTACATCTCTTTCTCATGAACTATAATTATGCACTAGATGTTTTAAACCTAATTTATAGCTTAATCTTTGGAAGACAAAATATTCTATTTTGACATAGTTGTGTCTTGGGTACAGCCGTTCCCGATTGAGCATGGAAATACATTGCTTGTGTCAATGGTTGTTTGACACATCAGACATGTAAACAACCCATGACGCCGTCCAATAAAATGGAACTACTCAATGAATTAAAACTAGTTGACACCTCCCACTCGTCCTGCTTACAAGTCTCACGTGACCAAAATCGATATCATAACATAACACTGAGTACATGCGCTGCTAAATACTCAACTTTTCGCTATTGGATGTTGATGTATTCCACACCGCGAAAATAACTTCGGGCGTCCCCAGCAGTGTTGGAAGTTATTACTTTCAAAATAGCATATTCAAGTCCAATTTATTAAAAATAGGCTGAAACTATCGTTAGTGCACGAAATAAAATAATTCCTATCATCGACATTCTCGCTTGCCAGAGTTGTGTAAAACCATGCGGACAATTTAACTCGGGAGATGTGAGAACATCATGATCGGCCACTAAAAATAAACCATTGTGCTAATTTGTCGTGAGCCATCAAGCATCGTCACCATGCTAAATATTGCATTATTTTCATTGCAAGGCTGCGTGAGACCTTTCATACACATTCAAAAAATGATGATGTAGACTGCACACATTTACTTGTGTGTAAAGATCGCTTGCTACTGCGGAAACAATGGGTCGACGAATCTACTATTCATTATATATTCACACTCTTGTTTACATTTAGCAAGGAATGGGGTGGAGCTGAACACACAATGACATTGCGTCAGTATGAATGTAATTCCATGCTCTATCGTGAACGCCTGTTAGTGCATCTTTTTCATCTATGACCTTGACCTACTCTTTGGAGCTGATGATTTTTTTTAATAGAATGGCATTTTGTTTTTAAAACGAATGCACTTAAATTTCATCTTAGCAAACTCCATTGTTTTTAGTTACTAAAAGGTTTACAAAGTTTCATTTAAGCATCATCGACCTTTTTATTTTTAAGTCCCGCCCCCATTAGGCGAGACATGTCAATCCGCGGATTTCTTGTTATTTACATGGTTGGCCGGGTCTGGCAACTACATTTTGACATGGGTGATGGGGTTGGCCGATATCAACAGTCTGTCAGTGTCGCTGGGTGTGGAATAAAATATCTGTGTCTATGGGTGTCACATGTTTATATGTCTATGGGTGGTTGGTGTCGTAGATATTTATTCATACATGGGTGGTAGGACTAAAAAAATGAACATTTATTTCAGTAGTGAATGAAGACGGGAGTAAATAAAGGCCATAAACATATTCGAGACAATTTGGCAATTTCCGCGTATTTCTACTAAGGAAAGAAATTCTGCCAAATGCACGTGACGTCATGAACATTCTATATTTTAAACCCTAAAGTCTTCGAAAATTCAGGCTTTCAATCAACAGCTGACAGAATAAACCGATTACTGTCTATTGGCGAATCAAAATTATACAAAAAAATCATAGCAAATTCGCCCCAAACATCGGTCGTTTGGCAAATTCTAATTCCCTACCGATTTTGTCTAAAAAAAACTCGGGTAAACCCTGATTTCACATTCAAATCATTCATCTCAGAGGGTAATTAACCAAAACAACATAGAAAAATAGGCGGTACATACTTTGTTAAAAGATAAAACGAAGCTTTTCATTTCCAGTAAACACCGGATATAGCCTCACAGTTATGCTAGAAATGAGGTGTTGCAGGATGTATAGATAGATGGGATAGATAGATATCATTATTATGGATACATTTCCGTTATGGGACATTCTAAGTGGCGGCTCTCATTGTTCCTAGTTCGGCGTTTTGGACATTCTAAGATGTGATTCCCGTTGTTCTTAGTTTGGCATGTCTAGTTGCGGTAATAATTTAAATAAAAATATACTAATGATAATGACCTTTCATACACATTCAAAAAATGATGATGTAGACTGCACACATTTACTTGTGTGTAAAGATCGCTTGCTACTGCGGAAACAATGGGTCGACGAATCTACTATTCATTATATATTCACACTCTTGTTTACATTTAGCAAGGAATGGGGTGGAGCTGAACACACAATGACATTGCGTCAGTATGAATGTAATTCCATGCTCTATCGTGAACGCCTGTTAGTGCATCTTTTTCATCTATGACCTTGACCTACTCTTTGGAGCTGATGATTTTTTTTAATAGAATGGCATTTTGTTTTTAAAACGAATGCACTTAAATTTCATCTTAGCAAACTCCATTGTTTTTAGTTACTAAAAGGTTTACAAAGTTTCATTTAAGCATCATCGACCTTTTTATTTTTAAGTCCCGCCCCCATTAGGCGAGACATGTCAATCCGCGGATTTCTTGTTATTTACATGGTTGGCCGGGTCTGGCAACTACATTTTGACATGGGTGATGGGGTTGGCCGATATCAACAGTCTGTCAGTGTCGCTGGGTGTGGAATAAAATATCTGTGTCTATGGGTGTCACATGTTTATATGTCTATGGGTGGTTGGTGTCGTAGATATTTATTCATACATGGGTGGTAGGACTAAAAAAATGAACATTTATTTCAGTAGTGAATGAAGACGGGAGTAAATAAAGGCCATAAACATATTCGAGACAATTTGGCAATTTCCGCGTATTTCTACTAAGGAAAGAAATTCTGCCAAATGCACGTGACGTCATGAACATTCTATATTTTAAACCCTAAAGTCTTCGAAAATTCAGGCTTTCAATCAACAGCTGACAGAATAAACCGATTACTGTCTATTGGCGAATCAAAATTATACAAAAAAATCATAGCAAATTCGCCCCAAACATCGGTCGTTTGGCAAATTCTAATTCCCTACCGATTTTGTCTAAAAAAAACTCGGGTAAACCCTGATTTCACATTCAAATCATTCATCTCAGAGGGTAATTAACCAAAACAACATAGAAAAATAGGCGGTACATACTTTGTTAAAAGATAAAACGAAGCTTTTCATTTCCAGTAAACACCGGATATAGCCTCACAGTTATGCTAGAAATGAGGTGTTGCAGGATGTATAGATAGATGGGATAGATAGATATCATTATTATGGATACATTTCCGTTATGGGACATTCTAAGTGGCGGCTCTCATTGTTCCTAGTTCGGCGTTTTGGACATTCTAAGATGTGATTCCCGTTGTTCTTAGTTTGGCATGTCTAGTTGCGGTAATAATTTAAATAAAAATATACTAATGATAATTATGTTATGTTAATTCACTCATTTTAAAACAAATTTATTTGTACTTCATTTCAATAAATGGTTAAAAAAAAATTGTAGAAAGAGTCATCTCCTAATTATAAGCAGAAAACAACATGCAGATGATATTGAAATATTGATACCCAATAGGCTTGTGTTTTACATCATTTTCAGCACATTTTAGGCTACATTTATATATGACGGATGTTTTTTCTTGTGGTGGATGCAGATCACCCACTTATTCCTGGGTAGAACCAGTACTGTATACCTCCCGCTATCATTAAGAATCAACAGGTCGAGCTCCCAGTGGATTTGAACAAGAAATATCATATATATACTAGTATATAAAAAATACTTCATACTTGTAGAATGAACTAAAGAATGAAATGCTCAGGTGGAGAATTTCTTCATTCTCTCCGTATAGTAAATTTGGTCAAATATCAGACATTAATACACAGTAGGAATAGTTAAATTTATATCAAACAAAAATCTGTCCAAAATGTAACTTTTTATTATAAAGCTGATATTAATTGCTGTGGGTCATATAATATATACACAAATCTATGGGCGTAGGTGTGAAAAGAAAATTGGTAATCTATGGGTGGTAGGGTGAGGAGAAAATAAATATTCTATGGGTGGTGGGGTGAGTAGACCAACAAATTCTATGGGTGGTGGGGTGAGCAGGCAAACAAATTCTGTGAGTGGTGGGGGTAAAAAAAAGTTAACACCAAACCCCCACCCCACAACCCCATCATTATCATCATCCTTAACTGAGAAAGGTGATTAAATCTAGTCGTGTTCCTACAGTAAGTACAATTAAGGCTATGCCATTGTCTTTTTTTACCTACCCCAAAAGTCAAGCTTAACGACACTCCTGTCCACCCCTCCTCTTATTCTGGATCCCCTACTGATTATGATATCCCCTAATTTGTTCCCAACAGTGGTAAAGACTGTATTGTACATATCATTGATTTCAAAATATTTATATGACAATGTCACTTTCTTGAAATACTAAATAGTCAGTGTCAAATAAAATAACATGAAAAACTTTATTTGCACCCTTTAACGGCCTCTACACTTATTAGTGTAATGTGCATGATTTTCAAAATTAGTATAAACATGCACATTTTTCATCATCCCAGTCATTTTGAAAAATAAATTACAAAAAATAATTGACATAAAAAAGTAAAAGTTTCCAACTTTATATTCAAACTCTCATAAATCAATAAAAAGATAATATCAGCCATTTAACATTGTATCAACTTTGAAGTATATTATCTTTGTCAGTTTCGTTAACATTTCACAGTACATTGAATTACAAGCAAGAAATACAACTAAAAATCAAATACAGAAGTTTTATCAATTGTCACTAAAATTAAGTCAGATTAAATCTATTGTACAGTACAGCTCACGCGAATCCCACACTTTACTCGAGTTTGGTCGTATGGAGTGCCGCGCGGATCTATGCAAAGTCTGTGTTTGGACTCAGCGAATCCACGCAGCGAATGTACGCCATTGTCGAGTCACTCATCGTAGTGATCAAAACACTCTGAGTGACTCCACGTAGAATCCAATTAACCATGAGTGCACACCTGTGATGATTTTTTATTGGGAATAAAAATAAATCTGAATTTTCCGACAACTTTTCAACTTGTCCGACAGCACACTTGAAAAAGCACAAACAATGTGACGTCGAGTGAATCTTTTCTGTGCAAAGTTGACACAACTGATAAATACAATGAATAAATTTCGAAAAAAATACATATTTCAAACTTTTAATGCATTTAATCACAAGTTTTGTTCGTTTCTGTTGTCCAAAAGTCACAGTCTTCAACCGACATAAATATCCATAATCCTTGGCCATGTATGTACCTTTTAACAAGGCGGCACTAACAACGGGTTTATGACTAGGAATTCTTTAAAAAAAAATCTGACTAAAGAACCCATCGATGTATTAATAATAAACAGCAGAATAGTATAAATTTGTTACAAATAACGATTATTTAAAAATATAATTATAATTTCCAGTATAATAATTACTGATTGAATTTTATGTTCAGTCGCCGCGAAGCCGGTAATAGGAACCGCCGTATAACTGTCGTGACCCAGTATACATAATCCGGGCATTTTCCCGCATCCGCTTTTCCAAAACAAAAGTAAAATTGTCTTCTGCTTCGATTTTTTCTAAAGTTGTTGAATAATTATGCATTAAAATGACTGCAATTAAAAAGTTGCACCTTTTTCCTGTGCAGTTTCGACTATGCGAACTCCGAGTTTGTCTACGCGAAGTATTGTGGCGTACTTCCGTGGCGTAAGCTCGCCGAGAACCTTTTCCCACTCCGAGTAGTTTTATCATCTAAACTCTGCATAATTACGCGATTTGTAAATTTCTCACTCGGCGTGAAAGAGTTAAGTGTGGGGTTCGCGTGAGCTGTACTGTATGTTGTAAACATATAGGTTCGTACTTCTATTTCCATAAGAAGCTTTTTCCTGACCTCTATATTTAGGAACCATTTTAAAAATGTTGCTCACAGTTTTAGCTCCAATGTTAATTAAATTTTTCTGAGCAAGTCAAACACTGCGATGTGATCAGACTCCATGGTAACAATGAGCCTTGTGTTGGCAGAGTCGTACCAGAGTGACTTGGGCTTCATCAGTCCATGTGACTCATCCAGCAGGACACCAAGCTTCTGTCCTCCACGGCTGATCTGGAGGACGTTGTTGGACCTGAATCCACAGACGAACATCTGGCCGCTAGATCCTGGGCTGACACAACGGGCATCCTTGAGGTCTGGGTCAGTAAACTGTGACAGCTTGTTGCCTTGATGATCAAGGGTTATGACCCCATTATTTTCGTCTGTGACATGGATCAGTGTGTTGTCGGTGGATACAGCGATATGCCATATGGATGAGAACTTCATCTGCGCGACTGCATCTGTCTGGAATGTACGGAGTCGCTTGCCAGCCATGTTGTAGGTGTGTACCTGAGCTGGACTGTCACATGAAACCAGCAGTTCTTCATTGATGTAGGCCACACCCCAGCACTGTTGGCCAACATTGAATGACTTTGTTAGTGCCATTGATTTACCTACAGACACAAACTGAATCTTCTTACTCCATGGCAGTGTAACAGCTGTCTTTTCAGGACCAGTTGCACACACTCCATATGGCCTACAAGGAAAACCCCACCAGTCTGTCAACTTGTAACACTGGTCAAGTCGCATTAACTTGCTGTTTGTATAGTCTGTGATCAACAGTTTGCCATCCGGCAGCAAGCAGGAGCCAGAAATGTTACAGTATGAGTCATCTTTGACCTTCACATCATATTGACCTCTGAGAGAAGCTGTATAAAGCTGGTCACCAACGTTGACCTGTTTGAAATCTCCCATTGACTTCACACTCAGGATGACATCTTCTATGGTTGTATTTATCTGGAAATCCAATAGTTCTGGTTCAGGACTTGCTTTCATTTTCTGTAGGAGTTTCTCGGCATCCGTTTTGTTCTGTTTGCCCATTTTGGTGTAGACAAATACTTGTGGTTCATTATCTGTGTTGGCTTGCTTTATTTGCTTAATGCTTGCCTCCAGCATTGATAACATCTCTTCTAGAGCTTTGATGTCTGAGTTGAATCTTTCACCATTTTCCTTATGCCTAGCATGGACTTTCTCACATGCTTCCTTTTCTAGGGCATCTAGATGCTGGTTTATAGTTTTGCGGCAATCGCGGATCTTAGTCAGGCAGACGTTTTCCTGATGATCGATCTTGCTCCGTTCATCTTGTTTTGTTTTCTTCAACTGTTCTAGTTGGGACTGGACTTTAGTGATGGCGCTTTTGATATTTTTGTATTCTTGACTTTTGATGACATCTGTGGCTGCATCAAGGATATAAGTGATGTCGACGCAGGACCTTAAATTAGAACTGAATTATTGTTTAAACACATCATTAACACATTGTTTAGGATATTTCGAGCCACCCCAGAGAGAGGGAAAGGATATGAATATATAAGAATCCAGGAACATGCCCTACCCTTACTATCGAATAGATTCCTATGGAAAGGCTGACTTTAACATGTTTAAGGTTCATGTAATACTGATAGTTTATTTCACTGCAAGTTCCGTAGTAATTGTATGTGATGAAACTGTAATATTCATGGACCATTTTATGTAGAAAAATAATGCCTATGAAATGGTGTAAGCATGAATTATACATTTTACAGGTGATTACATACCTTGTTGTAAACCAACCAGGTGTGAAAATGTTTGGACAGAAAAACACGAGGACCCTGGGTATTTTTGTTGTTAAATGTTAATCGATAATTTTAATGCTTGATAAATACATAACATAAATACATAATTATGCTGTGTGTCAGTCTTTATGGAGACACCTAGCAGTTCATATATTTTAAAAATCTTGTTTTTTCTGCTTATTCTTTGGGGTAAGGGGACTTTGCTTCCTGACCCCTCTGAGTTTTGAAAAGGCACAATATAAAAATGGAATGAGCATGTTTATTGGTTGCCAATGGTTTAAAAGCTGGACCTCCTAATCTCAAATCCTGCGTATATATGATCCTGGAATGTGCCCATCAGTAAAATGTATATGTGACATACATGTTTAAATGTATAATCATAGACACAGAGAATACAACTGATTATAAACAATTTCCCAGGATAATTGCTTTATTAATCGCCATCTGGGAGCCACATTATATTATAAGAGAGCGTATAGGGAAAATGACCAGGTCTGAAAATGTTTCCCTACAGTATAGAAGAAATGATTTTGTCATGAAGAAAAAAACATACCTGTGATTCACTGAGACACATGTCCCACAGCATACGACATCATGGTTTCCACAGAAGGTGTCGATAGTGTTTCCATGGTGTAACGGGCACCGTTCCGTGGGTACAAACTTGGCCGGAGGCGGTCCCCTCCTTGACATGGCTGCCCTGTCTTGTAGCTTGTGGCTTTTCATGATGGCAAATTTGTTATGGTCATTAAGGCACCTAGGACATAAATACTCATTGCACTCTGGGCAATATTTAAATGCCTCAGTGTTCTTATTATCTGCAGCACAGGGGCTACAGGCAAAGTCAAAACACTGGTCAGAAGCTTTATCCGTAGATCTCACAAATTGTCCACCTGTCGCCATTTTGTAGGTGGAATGTATAGTTTTATCAACAAGCTAGTTAAATATATTTGGCTACACATTACTTCCTTGTCAATGTTAGGTCGAATAGGAAGACGAATACAAAATCAATACCCATGTAACATCGGGTATAGCAAAGTTAACCATATATACAAGTATCGTACACTTGAAGCTTAACTCAAGAAAGACCATAACACACTGCAAGATAAGTTTAATTATTGAATAACTTAAGATTGTATCAGCTAACCAAATACTGTCAATATCTAGCTCAACAAATCTTAACCCTTAACCCGCTAAACACGACTATAATAACCTTTGCTTCCATTGTAAACCCAGATCAGCCTGCGAGTAACTCTTTGTCACATAAATGGAATGGTCTTAATTCAAAGAAAGAACAGTCCATTATATATATGTAGGGGGTTAAGGGTTAATACAGTGTAGTTGTTAGCATAGTTTATGGTATATTAAAGGGACCCTTGGCAAGCTTGAAGTATTGATCAAGCATTCAAATCACCTGGATTTATTAATCCAATATCATTTTGACTTTAAATCTGGTTCACTTTGGATTTTTCAATTTTCTGTGTTACTCTACCATAGCTTAATTAACTTCTAACTTCGCAGTGTTATTGGTGCATATAAGCTACATCTAGTAATATGCAAAAACAATTTGCTTTAAACTATAAAAATAATTGTTAATAATGATACGCAGAAGAACAAAGTTAT
The DNA here is from genome assembly GCA_037043455.1 of Cyrtodaria siliqua. Taxonomy (NCBI): domain Eukaryota; kingdom Metazoa; phylum Mollusca; class Bivalvia; order Adapedonta; family Hiatellidae; genus Cyrtodaria; species Cyrtodaria siliqua. Next base: position 32,482 of record JAWPHD010016522.1, read on the forward strand.
TACTTTATTGTATTAAAGTCAATATAAACGTTATCACAAAATACATGCATCCTAATTATACACAGTCAATAATTTTCTCATATGGCACCCTATAAAACAGACCTGAATGCCGCTAACACAAGACTGGAAATTAAAAGGGATAGAAGAAAGATACTTAAAACATTAAAATCGTTTACATATGTATCTAAACTTTATTTATCTAGGATATAGCGTGTTTATTATATTTAAAAACAATTAATGCAGATAAAATAACGGACTAATCTGCCTTGTATCTGTTGCTTTCCAATCATTGAATTATCTTCTGTGATAATATAATACTTCTCAGTGATTCAGATGTGTATTACGCTTATTTATCATTAATGCATAGTGGCATTGTTGTAAGAACGATAAGCAAATATTGATTATCAGTGGTAATCTAGACTTTCAGTGAGCAAAAAAGTTTTTATTTGTACAATATGGTTATACAGGATAAAAGAACGTGCAACATATTACGGATGTTCAAAATAAAGAAAGTGAATAACTGAAAATTGATAAAAATGAAAAGAATGATAAATTGTTACCTTTAATAAATCATTAAAGAAAATAAGATGCCAAATAATGGTAAAAATACACTACAAAACTGTTGATCAAAACTATATCAAGGTGTTTTATTGGTGCAATATGGTTGCAAAATATTACAGATGTTTAAAATAAAGAAAGTAAATACATTACGTGGTCTGAGTATTAACTTTCATACTCCATCCAACCCCTTCTCCAAGAAGCGAAAACAGGGTCGGCTGGAGTATGAAATAAAACCTTAATTTCGGCTTAATAAGTTTGCATATTGTAAAATTAAAACATGTAATAGTCAATTTAAACGGGTTTGCACATTTTTTATTAAAAAAATGTTTTTAAACGTGTTTTGTCGAATTATCCTTTATAAAATCCTGCTAATATAAGCTTTCCCATCGCTTAATGGAATTAAGGCGGGATCACATAATGACTGAAAATTGATAAAAATGAAAAGAATGATAAATTGTTTCCTTTAATAAATCATTAAAGAAACTAACATGCCAAATAATGGTAAAAGTACACTACAGAACTGTTGATCAAAACTTCATCCATTTGTTCAGGTCATATAATAATTTGTATGTGCCAATTAAAAGTATAGGTTTATTCACGAGTGTTTAAAATACCCATGATTAAATATGTGTAAAATGAATTATGAGTCGGTAACTCCATTTGAGGCTCCAGTTTTGGGGTTTGGCCTGACGGGTTAAAGCCATTTATATTGTGTCTATAGACTTTGGATTATCAAAATATGTAAATTATATATATATATATATATAAATATACACTGACCCAAAATGAAAACTTTACATAGACTTAAAAAGTATATATTTTGTTGATAAATGTATATTCGGGGTTAATTTTTTTTGTCATCGAAGCTTCAATGCCATATCGATGTGTTTGTGTAATTTATTGGATAAAAATCAGATATGGCATAATTTTTTATGAACAATTAAGTTGAGATGGGTCGAAATGAAAATTCCTGAAAAATGAAAATGATCACACAGCATATTTGATGATTGGACCTGGCCCTCCGACGCAATTCATCCCATATGTGTTCTATGGGGTTCAAGTCCGGGGATAAAGCGGGCCAAGGCAAGACGTTAACGTTATTTTGAGCAAGGAATTGTGTGGTTATACGCGCCATGTGAGGCCTTGCATTGTCATGCTGGAAAGTGCCAGGTCCTTTATTTTGCATGAATGGTATTATTGTGTTCTTTAAAACATTGATGTAACGTTGAGCATTGGCATTTCCTTGGATAATGACCAGATCAGTTTTCAGATTTCCCATTATCCCACCCCAGACCATAATACTGCCACCACCAAATCTGTCTCTCTCCCGAATACAACAATCTGCAAGTCGTTCATTTCTACGGCGATAGATGCGTATTCTGCCATCTGCATGGCTGACAGTAAACCGCGACTCATCGCTGAAAAGTACCGATTGCCACTGATTGCGCATGAAATGCAAATGACGTCATGCCCATAACAGTCTGGAAGCTCGGTGACGAGGTGTCATAATCTGTCCAGTATATGGACGACGAGCACGAATAGGAACTTGGTTCTGTCTCAAACGATTTATGATCGTCTGTGCATGAACCCCGTAATGCCGAGCAGTAATGGTTGCTGGTAAAAAACGATTACGTAGGTTAGTCAACATGATAACGCGATCAGTACGTAACGTTGTCGCACGTACGCGACCGGGTCTTGCACGATCTCTGACAGACCCAGTAATGTTGTACCGGTTCCCAAGATTATGAATAGTCTGTCTGGAGTAGCCAAAATGACGCGCAACGTTATTTACCATTGACCCCGCCCTGAGCATACCAATAGCTTGGTTTCTCTGATCTTCAGAAAGACGTGGCATCACTAAATGCAAAAGTTTTTTAAAAACTAATTAACTATTTATTATCAGTGCTGAGCAGCAAATTATTACTTGTCGGTGTAAAACCTGTAAGTGAAACACCTGTTGCTGCGCACGTGCAAAGTAAGGAACACGTTTTTCATGCTTGGACGCATGAATAGAAGGGCGATTTTGAAAACAATTGCATAATCGTTATCCGCAATGAAATCGTGATAATCATGTGTAAAACTTACAACAACATGTATGCTAACAAAACAGATATTCAAACAAATAAAGTGTAAAGTTTTTATTTTGGGTCAGTGTACTTGTCGTCAGTAAGTTTAGAAGCGGTGTATATATGTTGTAAAATGTGGCTGCTGTTGGCAGGATGTCTACTTTAAGAACAGTGTGTGATATATAGTACACTTAATAAATGATATGGTATTCCAGAAAGAAAAAAACACACCTCTGTTCAAATTTTTATCAAATCATAGATTTTAATTGCCAGATCTATTTTTCTATATAATTATAAGAGGCAAAACATAATTCTTATGAAGGTTTATAATAGAAGGAGTATTACTAGAGCAATGTGGTCTTGAAGCTTGCCTCACCTCTTGTTGATTATGCCATATCCAGGATCACACTGAGGGACCTCGCGGGAGATCTGCATATAATTATGTCGTGACCGCTCGAGGTGACGCACCCTTCCAGAACAAATTACTTTAGCAATACTTCTATAATTGTAGATAATGAATAAAGTTGACAAATTATTTCCTTGTTACTTTTACCATCATAAACGATACATTAATTTGACTTTCTGACGTGATCTGTATCATGCTTGGTAAACACTTTCAACCTTTTATGGAGAAAAAAATAATAAAAATAACGGTGACTGGCACAGCTATCTTCTGGTAAATAAATAAATATATGTGTCAAACAGTGCAGTAACAAGTTGATAGATAGCTAGCTGAACTTTGCGGAAAAGAAAGTTTGTCACAGAAATTTTAATTGAAATGATAATAATTAATACGAATAATTAAACCTGTACATGTATATACATTAAGGGGACTCACGGCAATATGGATGTTTGTTTAACACATACAGACGGGAGAGATCTTACATAGGCATTGCCTGTTGTCCAATACCATTCATTACTTGAATAAAATATTGTTTAAATTAAATGTTTAACACATGTTCACGCATCCGAACAAATGAAACCTGTACTAAAGTATCTTTTGTTCTTCCTAAATCCCCTGATTAAAAAAGCTGGATTTTAGTTGTTGTAAACTTTTTGTAGTTCGTCTAAAACTAGTGTCTACCTACTAGAAAAGATAAATACAATTACGTAATGTTTTCTCCTACACCTTCAAATGATTAGTCATTTTGATCAATTGTATGTAAAAACAAGAATAAAACCTGTACACTAAATGCGAAAATTTAGATTTTGGCTAGAGTTATTGCCCTTTTCGAAAATCTTTACTTTTGAAGAACCTGTGTAATGTTTACTTAACTTTAATATCATTGAAAGGTTCTTGCTTTCAGAATAATTTTTGGTCAAAAAATTAAACAGATTTCTTTGTATCCCTTTAATATACTTAACGCCATTAAACGTGCAAGTTTTTTTATTTTGTGTTTTTTTCCAAGATCGATTGTAGTGTTATGTACATACATTCCCTATAAATCTGGTGACCGATCAAATTCATGTATTGAAAGAAGTAAAATCGGAATTATGCAATTGATCTTGGAGACATTTTAATTAAAAATAAACACAAAATAAAAAAACTTGCACTTTTAATGGCGTTAAGTATAGTAGGTTTTTGTGATTGCCAGTTATGTTGAAGAAGAGTTAAAAAGATATATTTAAAAAGTGACACTATATAATACCATTGCAAGTATTCCAAGACTGCATGATGTTTTGAAGGCACAATTATGTGTTTCCTGACAGGAGGTTGAACTCCCCCAATAGGAACTGGAAACTGAATACCATGGTTTTGAATTTAATGAGAGCTTGGTATTTAATCTTCTTCGTCTCCATTATTATCATTTTTTGCTCATCACCATTTCCCAGTCCAACCTGATATGACCTCAAGCTGTTAACCCTTAAACCGCTACATATATATAATGGACTATATTTGGTTTATTGGAAAGATATTTGAATATATAACTGCGCTAAAATATAACTTGCTAGTAAAAATTGGTTTGAACATAGTTCATTTATTATGTATATACTCAAAGACAACAAATAATAGGATCAGAACGGAAGCATAATGCTTATTAAGTTTGTTTCCATAAAAAAAAAAGAAGAAGGTAATAGACATGATTAAGGGGGTGGAGGGTACGTAAAATGTAAAATGTGGGGTCAGCCGATATCAACAGTCTGTGGGTTGCTGGGTGTGAAATAAGATATCTGTGTCTATGGTCTTCACAGATTTATATGTCTAAGGGTGGTTGGTATCGTAGATATTTATGCATGGGTGGTAGGGCTAAAAAAACAAACATTTATTTCCGTTGTATTTCTGCTAAGGGAAATTATTCTGCCAAGTGCGCGTGACATCATGAACGTTCTATATTTAAACTCTAAAGTCTTCGAAAATTCCATTCGCAACATCTCGTACACTGCTTCGCAGCATTACTCGAAAATAATACGCAGGTTTCCATATTGGTTATGTCATCGTGCCTTAGATTCTCACCAAAACAAATTTGCATTCAGAATCAAAGTTTTGCAATGTCATTCAGCCGATTGCTCCATCAATAGTTTATTTACAGGAAAGCAGTGATAAAACCTTCAGCTGCATTGTAAAAAGCAAATACTCAACACAAATTATACATCAACACGTGTATCGAGCGGCCATATTGTTTACATAGCAACAGTGCACTAATTTCAGTGCCGTTGCCTTCCGGCGGTTAAAATGTCAAGATTTTGAACATACCGAAGTGCCATGATACACAAAAGGAGGATCCCGAAGAATGACAGCACTAGAAAAGATAAATACAATTACGTAATGTTTTCTCCTAGACGTAAATGTACCTTAAAATTATTAGTCATTTTGATCCATCGTATGTAAAAACAAGAATAAAACCTGTACACTAAATTCGAATATTTAGATTTTGGCTAAAGTTATTGCCATTTTGAAAAAAAAATAGTGATATACCGGTATATAGAACCTGTGTTATGTTAACCTTTAACTTTAACAGCATGGAAAGGTTCTTGCTTTCAGAATAATTTATTGGTTGTTGTTTTTTATTCTTATTGCTTTGTATCCCTTCAATATACAAATTAGCGCCATTAAAAGGGCAAGTCTTTTTATTTTGTGTTTATTTCCAAGATCGATTGTAGTGTTATGTACATGTTAGAATTATCCACATTCCCCATAAATCTGGTGACCGATCAAATTCATGTATGAAAGAAGTAAAATTATTTTAGTACATGCGCTTCTAAAGACTCAACTTTTCGCTATTGGATGTTGATGTATTCCACACTGCGAAAATAACTTCGGGCGTCCCCAGCAGTGTTGGAAGTTATTACTTTCAAAATAGCATATTCAAGTCCAATTTATTAAAAATAGGCTGAAACTATCGTAAGTGCACGAAATAAAATAATTCCTATCATCGACATTCTCGCTTGCCAGAGTTGTGTAAAAGCATGCGGACAATTTAACTCGGGAGATGTGAGAACGATGATCGGCCACTAAAAATAAATCATCATGCTAATTTGTCATGAACCAACAAGCATCGTTCACTGTGCTAAATATTCCATTATTTTCATTGCAAGGCTGCGTGAGACCTTTCATACATATCCAAAAAACGATGATGTAGACTGCACACATTTACTTGTTGTGTGTAATGATCGCTTGCTACTGCGGAAACAATGGGTCGACGAATCTACTATTCATTATATATTCACACTCTTGTTTATATTTAGCGAGGAATGGGGCGGAGCTGAACACACAATGACATTGCGTCAGTATGAATGTAATTCCATGCTCTATCGTGAACGCCTGTAGTGCATCTTTTTGGATGCATAGATTTCATCTATGACCTTGACCTACTTTTTGGGGCTGATGTTTTTTTTTAATAGAATGGCATTTTGTTTTTAAACAAATGCACTTAAATGTCATCTCAGCAGACTCCATTGTCTTTAGATACTAAAATGTTTACAAACTTTCATTTAAGCATCATTGACCTTTTTATTTTTACAGTATTCATACATGGGTGGTAGGGCTAAAAAAAATGAACATTTATTTCAGTCTTGAATGGAGACGGGAGTAAATAAAGGCCAAAAACATATTCGAGACAATTCGGCAATTTCCGTGTATTTCTGCTAAGGGAAGAAATTCTGCCAAATGCGCGTGACGTCATGAACATTCTATATTTTAAACCCTTAAGTCTTCGTAAATTCAGGGCTTTCAATCAACAGCTGACAGAATTGACCGATTACTGTCTAATGGCGAATCAAAATTATAAAACAAAAATCATAGCAAATTCGCCAAACATCGGTCGTTTGGCAAATTCTAATTCCCTACCGATTTTGTCTAAAAAAAACTCGGGTAAACCCTGACTTCACATTCTAATCATTCATCTGACAGAGGGTAATTAACAAAAACAACATAGAAAAATAGCCGGTTCATACTTTGTTAAAAGATAAAACGAAGCTTTTCATTTCCAGTAAACACCAGATATAGCTGCACAGTTATGCTAGAAATGAGGTGTTGCAGGATGTATAGATAGATGGGATAGATAGATATCATTATTATGGATACATTTCCATTATGGGACATTCTAAATGGCGGCTCCCATTGTTCCTAGTTCGGCGTTTTGGACATTCTAAGATTTGATTCCCGTTGTTCTTAGTTTGGCATGTCTAGTTGCGGTAATAATTTAAAGAAAAATATACTAATGATATGTTATGTTAATTTACTCATTTTATAAAAAATTTATTTGTACTTCAGATTAATAAATGGTTAAAAAAAAAATTGTAGAAAGAGTCATCTCCTAATTATAAGCAGAAAACAGCATGCATATGATATGGAAATATTGATACCCAATAGGTTTGTGTTTTACGTCAATCACATATTGCTGGAATGTGTAGACTTTGATCCTATGCGTCAAAGGTACTACAATGTTAATACTATGACCGAGTTATTTAATACTATAGATTTTAGTCTAGTTTTAGATTTCCTTAAGGAAATCAGACTTTATAAATCAGTATAATATGTTCTTGTATATAATTACTTTTTTATATACCCGTTTTCGGGCATTCGTTGATTTACATATATAGTTTATATTACTACTATATCATCCCTTATTTTTCAATAGTTTTATCCTGATATATTTACATTAATTTTTAATTAATACTTCATTTATTCAAATTTTGTCAGTTTTTGCGCACAATATGACCTATTTATGTGTCGACGTGCCGTAAAACACCATTCATTCATTCATTTTCAGCACAGTTTAGGTTACTTTTATATATGACGGATGTTTTTTCTTGTAGTGGATGCAGATCACCCACTTATTCCTGGGTAGAACCAGTACTGTATACCTCCCGCCATCATTAAGAATCAACACTTCCTACAGGTCGAGCTCCCGGTGGATTTGAACAAGAAATATCATCATATATACACTTGTATATAAATAATACTTCATACTTGTTGAATGAACTAAAGAATGAAATGCTCTGGTGGAGAATTTCTTCATTCCCTCGGTATAGTAAATTTGGTCAAATATCAAACATTAATACACAGTAGGAATAGTTAAATTTATATCAAACAAAAAGCTGTCCAAAATGTAACTTTTTATTATAAAGCTGATATCAATTGCTGTGGGTCATACAATATATACAAAAATCTATGGGCGTAGGGGTGAAAAGAAAATTGGTAATCTATGGGTGGTAGGGTGAGGAGAAAATAAATATTCTATGGGCGGTGGGCTGAGTAGACCAACAAAAATGCTGTGGGTGGTGGGGTGAGCAGGCAAACAAATTCTATGAGTGGTGAGGGTAAAAAAAAAGTTGACACCAAACACCCACCCAACAACCCCATCATTATCGTCATCCTTAACTAAGAAAGGTGATTAAATCCAGTCATGTTCCTACAGTAAGTACAATTAAGGCTATGCCATTGAGCACCTCTCTTTGTTTTACTTCCTGTGTGTCTATTTTTCCCTCCCCCAAAAGTCAAGCCTAACGACACTTCTGTCCACCCCTCCTCTTATTCTGGATCCCCTACTTATTATGATATCCCCTAATCTGTTCCCAACAGTGGTAAAAACTGTATTGTACATGTCACTGACAGTCTTCGAAATAGTTTTTTTAAGCACTTGCCCCTTCGGGCAGACAACATAGAATTTCAACTTGCCCGAATCCATTTTAACTTGCCCGAAAAAAAAATCAATAAAAATGACTAAAAAACTTGATTTCTTATTGTATCTTTATTCTCTATATGAAAATAACAGAGAAAAAAATTTCTTGAAGAATTTTCTTTGTTTCGTTTACAGGGTCCGACAAATCTTTAAAATCTGTGGTAGCCCACTGGGCTATCAGAAACTGAACTTGGTAGCCCGGCATGCGCGCGGCGGACTCGAGGCGACTCATTAACATTTTTCACATTGGTGAACTGTTATTGAACATGTTTGTATGTAAATGGATTTTGAACATGTTTGTATGAAAATGGATTTACTAATAAAATTATTTCTATAATATATGACTTTTGACTTTGTTGTTTTACCAATATAAAAATAAAACAAATTATCAATTTCCTTTTAAGTAATTTAGAGGCGTTTTATAAAGATCCAAATCCAGGCTTTAAGGGTTTAACTAAGTTTTAAAAAGATTATTCTAAATCATGTGGGTGCTAAAGCAAAATTATTATAAAATGCCTCTTAATCATTGAAATGAAATGGATAACGTTTTTTTTTTTTGATTTTAGTCATTTGTACTTAAAAGTCGTCGTCAACGTGTAAAAAAAATCGACAATAAAATCTACAGTCCAGGTTACATTATTTCTTACATTTTTACGCTAGCGTTAATAAACAATAAAGTTGTATATACGAAATAAACAAGTGCTAATATACATAGGCTAACGTTGATGACTACACGCGCAAACAAATGCATGTACATTGTACCAGGCAAATACTCAAAGGAACGGCCAGGTGATGTGATGGCGTAGCGTGTACTGAGTTCATAAACTACATGTTTGTGTTACATGTACATAACACAAGCACGTTCAAAACATTTGTAAACGCGATGTTTTTAATATGGTGGTCAACACTAATTGATAAGCGTACGTGTTTTTGAATTATGAACAAACCTTTTGCATCAAAAATCAAATTAAGAAAGCGCGTGACATCTTGATAAAAATGTATTTACGATATCCCACAGAGTTCTTCTATTTATAGAAATTATGCAAAAATATTTAAATTTTCCTTGGTTGTTGAGATATTCAAGTTCAAAGTTCACTTATAAACAACTTTTCCCGATATTTTTTGTTATTGTTTACCAGGGCCTTCAGTTCAGGAAACATAAATTCTTATAATGAGTATGGTGCCCCGATGCAGCTTTTTTAAAATAGCGCCGTTCAGGATTGTTATTCGCTTTTTGATTCTGTTGGATATAATTATTGACGAAGTTTGGTAAAATATAACCGAGAATCCCCATAATCGCGATGGATACGAAATACCATCGCCGCGGTGGAATAAAATTGCCGCGATGAGTGGGAATTGTCGTAATCTGCGTGGTACCATCTGTATTATCATTTGATTTTTGACTTCTTTAATTGTCTTAGTCAATCGCCAGGTTTCTATTGCATGCAAGTTGCAAACTAATTTGCACCTCAGGAAAAGGAGACACAATATTCTCACATAATGCCCCATGGCCATCCAATCAAATGTTTTCCAGTCATGTCGAAGTGAATAAATTATTGATGCAACATCGTTATTATCCAATCAAAGTGTACCCTAGTATTAAAACAACTAACGAATATTAATGAGTTATGCATGTGTCAATCGATCTGGTCCGATCACCCGTGATGTCTAAACACCTTGTTAATTGGTGTTATTATCGACGCGTGGTGGTGTAATCTTATCTAATTAGCTGGGAACACAGGATTTTATATGGATTAGAGCTAAAATCTGATTTTTTGCCGGGCTACTTCAAAAGAAAATTTGCAGTAGCCCGCCAGACGCGAGATATTATTGATGTATTTTCGATTTAAATTTCCGAATTTGATAATTTTCGACCATTTTTTTCACTTGCCCAATCGGGCAGACAGGTTATAATTCTAACTTGTCCGCCGGGATTTTTACTTGTCCCGGGCTTCGGGCAAGTGGGTTATTTCGAAGACTGCACTGATTTTCAAAATATTTATATGACAATGTCACTTTCTTATAATGCTAAATAGTCAGTGTCAAATGAAATAACATGAAAAACTGTATTTGCACCCTTTAACGGCCTCTAAACTTATTAATGTGCATGCTTTTCAAAATTAGTATAAACATGCAAATTTTTCATCAATTTCGTTAACATTTCACAGTACATTGAATTACAAGCAAGAAATACAACTAAAAATCAAATACAGAAGTTTTATCAATTGTCACTAAAATTAAGCCAGATTAAATCTATTGTATGTTGTAAACATATAGATACGTACTTCTGTTTCCATAAGAAGCTTTTTCCTGACCTCTGTATTTAGGAACCATTTTAAAAATGTTGCTCATAGTTTTAGATCCAATGTTAATTAAATTTTTCTGAGCAAGTCAAACACTGCGATGTGATCGGACTGCATGGTAACAATGAGCCTTGAGTTGGCAGAGTCGTACCAGAGTGAACTGGGCCACTTCACACCATGTGACTCATCCAGCAGGACACCAAGCTTCTGTCCTCCACGGCTGATCTGGAGGACGTTGTTGGACTTGTTTCCACAGACGAACATCTGGCCGCTAGATCCTGTACTGACACAAAAGGCATCCACAAGGTCTGGGTCAGTAAACTGTGACAGCTTGTTGCCTTGACGATCAAGGGTTATGACTCCATTATCACTGTCTGAGACATGGATCAGTGTGTTGTCGGTGGATACAGCAATATTCAATGGATTTGAGAACATCTGCTGAAATGTACGGAGTCGCTTGCCGGCCATGTTGTAGGTGTGTACCTGATCGCAGCATGAGACCAGCAGTTCTCCATTGATGTGGGCCACACCCCAGCAATTTTGGTCAACATTAAATGACTTTGTTAGTGCCATTGTGTTACCTATAGACACAAACTGAATCTTAGATACCCATGGCAGTGTAACAGCCACCTCTCCAGGACCAGTGGCACACACTCCATATGATGTACTAGGAAAATCACACCAGTCTGTCACCCTGTAACATTGGTCAAGTCGCTTTAACTTACTGTTAGTATAGTCTGTGATCAACAACTTGCCATCTGGCAGCAAGCAGGAGCTAGTAATGTCACAGTATATAAAGTCAGCTTTGACCTGCACATCATATTGACCTCTGAGAGAAGCTGTATAAAGCTGGTCACCAACGTCGACCTGTTTGAAATCTCCCAGTGACTTCACACTCAGGATGACATCTATCGTTGTATTTATCTGGAAATCCAGCAGTTCTGGTTCAGGACTGGCTTTCATTTCCTGTAGGAGTTTCTCAGCATCCAATTTGTTCTGTTTGCCCATTTCGGTGTAGACAAATACTTGTGGCTCATTATCTGTGTTGGCTTGCTTTATTTGCTTGATACTTGCCTCCAGCATTGATAACATTCCTTCTAGAGCCTTGATGTCTGAGTTGACTCTATCACCATTTTCCTTGTGTCTAGCATGGACTTTATCACATGCTTCCTTCTCTAGGGCATCTAGATGCTGGTTTATAGTTTTGCGGCAATCGCGGATCTTAGTCAGGCAGTCATTTTTCTGATGATCGATCTTGCTACATTCATCTTGCTTTCTTTTCTTCAGTTGTTCTAGTTGGGACTGGACTTTACTGATGGCGCTTTTGATGTTTTTGTATTCTTGACTTTTGATGACATCTGTGGCTGCATCAAGGATATAAGTGATGTCGACGCAGGACCTTAAATTAGAATTGAATTATTGTTTAGCACATCATCAACACATTTAATTGTTTAGTATAATTCAAGCCACCCCCGAGAGAGAAAAAGGAAACTAGGCATGTGCTCTGCCCTTACTGTTGAATAGATGCCTATGGTCTTTAACGTGCTGGGAGGATAGAATCCAATACATGGGATCATCCGGTTTACACCCCATCCAAAAGGCAAGGTTAGAGGAAATGTCTTGTGAAAGCGTGATTTTGGGCATCAGAGTCAAACGTGCTATCCACTGGGCCACTGCGAATTAAATCAATGTTCACATGATATGAGCATGAAGTAATAACAGATGATTTTAAGGTTCATGTAATAGTATACAACTATCTACTTTTGTTGAGGTCAATGGTTAAAACTATTCATCCAAGGGAATGACTATTGACCCAGAGCAGTGAACTATTGACTGAGATGCACAAATACAATGAAAAGTAATAGTCATTTATTATAGCACATATGAATAACAATTAATTATTTATGCCCCAAAATCTATTCAAGTCATCATGTTTTCTCTTCCAAACAATTTCATTAACAATATTAAACTAGACCCTTAGTTAAGTGTGTATGTACATTGAATATGTAACTAAAACACATTATGATGGTTTTAATCATATTTGGCATTGACACCCATTACTATTCTTCCAGATCACCTCTAGTCCCTTTAACAACTAAAGTATGGTTTTCAGTTTGTCAGTCATTACTGAGTTATTGTGTGCGTTTTCAGATTTATTTAAGCACTAGGGATGTATACATATGATGACATATTTTCTTACTGTCTTTAAATGTTTCTTACTGTCTTTAAATGTTTCTTACTGTCTTTAAATGGACAAATGACAACCTTGATTTGTTTAAAGCTATTTTTTCTAATTAGCTTCATATTTGAAGAATAAAAAATTAATAATTAAAGCGAATTGTTTTTTCATATTACCAATAGATGTTTATATGCATCAAAAATGTACATTACGTGGTCGACCTTAATTCATTAAACGACGGGAAAGCTTATATTAGCAGGATTTTATAACGGATATTTCAACAATAAAACACGTTCAAAAAGAATTTTCACTTAAAAAATGCGATTACCTGTTTAAAATGACCTATTAAATGTTTTAATTTTACAAGTGGAAACTATTAAGCCGAAATTAAGGTTTTACTTCATACCCCAGACGACCCCATTTTCGCTTCTTGAAGAAGGGGTGCGATGGGGTATGACAGTTCAGTTAAGACTCGGACCACATAATGATTTAAAGGGACACTCAAACTTCGAAATTTACACCTTGATTTATTAATCCAGTATCTGTTTGACTATAAATCTGTTGGCATGTATTTAAATAAAAGTAGAAAAACTAACAGGATGCTGTGAGTTCTTTAAAAAACAACAGAATTGTTGAGTGTCCCTTTAAACCTATAGAAGAAAAATGAAAAGTCAAACTGATACTGGATTAATAAATTATGATGCTTTTTTTAATGCTCGATATATACATTAAAATATGCTGCGTGTCAGTATTTTTTCTTCTTACTTTTGGGGGAAAGGGGGACAGTGGTTGAAAAGGCACAGAGTAAAAATGGAATGAGCATGTTTTTGATTGCCAATGGTTTTTAAGGCTGACCTTTCAATCTCAAATCCTGGATCCGTGCATGATCTCGGAATTAGCTGGGTCAGTAATATTTATATGTGACATACATGTCTGGTTATAAACAATTTCCCAGGACAGTGCTTAATCAACGGCCCTCTGGGAGTCACATTATATTATAAGACAATATGTAGGGAAAACGTCAAGGTCTCATCTCTGAAAAAAAAATTCTCTATAGAAGAAATGATTTTGTCATGAAGAAAAGACATACCTGTGATACACTGAGACACATGTCCCACAGCATACGACATCGTGGTTTCCACAGAAGGTGTCGATAGTGTTTCCATGGTGTAACGGGCACTGTTCCATGGGTACAAACTTGGCCGGAGGCGGTCCCCTCCTTGACATGGCTGCCCTGTCTTGTAGCTTGTGGCTTTTCATGATGGCAAATTTGTTATGGTCATTAAGGCACCTTGGACACAAATACTCATTGCACTCTGGGCAATATTTAAATGCCTCAGTGTTCTTATTATCTGCAGCACAGGGGCTACAGGCAAAGTCAAAACACTGGTCAGAAGCTTTATCCGTAGATCTCACAAATTTTCCACCTGTCGCCATTTTGGAATTGGAATGTAAAGTTTTATCAACAAGCTAGTTTAGACAGGTTAAATATATTTGGCTACACATTACTTCCTTGTCAATGTTAGGTCGAATAGGAAGACGAAACAAAATCAATACCCGTGTAACATCGGGTATAGCAAAGTTAACGATATATACAAGTATGGTACACTTGAAACTTAACCCAAGAAAGACCATAACACACTGCTAGATAAGTTTAATTATTGAATATCAGCTAACCAAATACTGTCAATATCTAGCTCACCAAATCTTAAATCTTAACCCTTAACCCGCTAAACACGACTATAATAGCCTTTGAGTCCATTGTAAACCCAGATCAGCCTGCAAGTAACTCACAGACTGTGCAAGGAACTTGCAGGCTGATCAGGGTTTACAATGTCTAGCTGCTGATCAGTCATTTCCCCCAAAACACCCCTTTGTCACATAAATGGAAAGGTCTTAATTCAAAGAAAGAACAGTCCATTATATATATGTAGGGGGTTAAGGGTTAATACATTGTAGTTGTTAGTGTAGTTTATGGTATATTAAAGGGACTCATGGCAATCTTGAAGTATTGATCAAGCATTCAAATCACCTGGATTTATTAATCCAATATCATTTTGACTTTAAATCTGGTTCCATTTATTTTTAAATAAATGGTACATTTTGGATTTTTCAATTTTTTGTGTTACCATAGCTTAATTAACTTCAAACTTCTCAGTGTTATTGGTACATATAAGCTACATCTAGTAATATGCAAAAACAATTTGCTTTAAACTATTCAAATAATTGTTAATAATGGTACGCAAGTTATGCAGAAAAACAAAATTATTACTTTATTGTATTAAAGTCAATATAAATGTTATCACAAAATACATGCATCCTAATTATACACAGTCAATAAATTTATCATATGGCATGCACCCTATAAAACAGACCCGAATGCCGTGAACACAAGACTGGAAATTAAAGGGGATAGATTAGGAAGATACTTAAAACTTTAAAATTAATTACTTTATCTAAACTTTATTTATAGGATATAGGATATAGCGCATTTATTATATTTAAAATTTTGTGACATTTTTTTAATGCAGATAAAATAACAGACTAATCTGCCTTGTATCTGTTGCTTTCCAATCATTGAATTACCTTCTGTGATAATATAATACTTCTCAGTGATTCAGATGCGCATTACGCTTATTGATCATTATTGCAAAGTGGCATTGTTGTAAGAATGATAAGCAAATATTGATTATCAGTGGTAATCTACGTGCCCGTTATCTATATATATAAATATTGATTATCAGTGGTAATCTACGTGCCCGTTATCTATATATATAAATATTGATTATCAGTGGTAATCTACCTGGCCGTTATATAGACTTTTGAGCAAAGAAGTTTTATTTGTGCAGTATGATTATACAGGATAAAAGAACGTGCAAAATATTACGAATAAATGATATGGTATTCCAGAAAGAAAAAAACACACCACTGTTAATCATAGTTTCTCATAGATATTAATTGCCAGATCTATTTTTCTATATAATTGTAAGAGGCAAAACATAATTCTTATGAAGGTTTGTAATAGAAGGAGCATTACTAGTAGAGCAATGTGGTCTTGAAGCTTGCATCACCTCTTGTGGATTATGCCATATCCAGGATCACACTAGAGGCCTCGCGGGAGATCTGCATATATGTCATGACCACTCAAGGTGACACACCCTTCCAGAACAAGTTACTTAAGTAATACTCCTATAATTGTATACAATGAATAAAGTTGACAGTTTTTTTCCTTGTTACTTTTACCATCATAAACGATACATTAATTTGACTTTCTAGTGTGATCTGTATCATGCTTGGTAAACACTTCCAACCTTTTATGGAGAAAAAATAATAAAAATAACAGTGACTGGTACAGCTATCTTCTGGTAAATAAATAAATGTGTAAAACAGTGCAGTAACAAGATGATAGATAGCCAACTGAACTTTCTGGAAAATAATGTTTGTCACAGAAATTTATTTGAAATGATAATAATTAATACGAATAATCAAACCTGTACATGTATATACATTAAGGCGACTTACGGCAATATGGATGTTTGTTTTACACATACAAACGGGAGAGGTCTTACAAAGGCATTGCCTGTTGTCCAATCCCATTCATTACTTGAATAAAATATTGTTTAAATTAAATGTTTAACAAATGTTCATGCATCCGCACA